>JADBJO010011598.1:40000-63676 GCA_016801955.1 Conus betulinus | reverse complement strand
GAAGCAGATAATGCACAGCACACATGGGAAAGCGGGCACGCACAGCTACTCGCGTTGCATCTTCACACACACGCACTCATACAAACTGACATCTGTGTATAACCGGGATTTTTTGAATTATCAGCCGAACTGGAAAAGAGTCACAATGCCTGATGTCGTGTGAAGAGATTTCCAAGTTTTAGGAGCCAGGAAGGAGAAGGATCGATCCCCCCTTCTTTTGTATTTGAATCTGGGAGGAACCAGGAGCAACGAGTCAGAAGACGAACGAAGGGTTCTAGCTGGGCAGTATGAGTTTAGAAGGTCAGACAGATAGGCTGGAGTTCCAGATTTACCAGCATTGAAAAGAGGCATGCGATTTTGTATGTCACCCTGGCTTTGACCGGCAACCAGTGAAGTCTGCGTAATAATAGCTGAGGGTGTTCTTTGAAGGGAGCTTTGAGGATTAGTCTAGCTGCACAGTTTTGAACGTGCTGAAGTTTTTTGGTGAGGCAGTCGGGAAGGCCTGCTAGTAGAGAATTACAGTAATAGAGGCGCGAAAGCACGAGAGAAGTGGTGAGAGTTTTTGGTTGCTTCAGTGGTAAGGAGATGTCGGACAGCACCTATACGTCTAATTTCCAGAAAGCATATTTTACAGACATGGTTCACCTGTGCCTTCATATCAAGATCGCTGTTGATAAAGACGCCAAGGTTTTTAACCTTTTTTGAGAAGGGGATAACAGGACTGCAGATCAGAAAGTGAAGCATTTACAGAAAGAGCAGGTGTTTTTGCTCCTGGTGAGCTGAACAGTAAGGCTTCAGTTTTATCATGGTTTAGCTGAAGTTTGTTTTCAGCCATCCATCTCGAAACGACGGACACACACATTCAGACAATTCGCCCTTCATTTGGTCGAGATCAGAGGCATTCCCCGAGCGTCTTAGCTGGGTGTCGTCGGCAAACATCTGGTGAGGACAGGAGTGGGTTTCAAGGATCTGAGAGAGAGGATGCGTGTACATTACAAAGAGTACAGGTCCAAGGACAGAGCCCTGTGGAACCCCAGATTCCAGCTTGGCTGAACAAGATCTGACGTTGTTGACGACGACTGACTGGTGTCTATCCGACAGGTATGACTTGAACCGTTGAAGGGCTGTTCCTGTAGTGCCGAAATAGTGCTGCAGACGTTGCACAAGAATGGAGTGATCAATTGTGTCGAAAGCAGCGGATAGATCAAGTAGAGCAAGGATAGAGACCTTTTGTTCATCGGCAGCGACAAGGAGATCATTTACAACACGAAGAAGAGCAGTTTCGGTACTGTGACCAGCACAATAGGCAGACTGAAAGGGATTTTGAAGACAGTTAATCTCGAGATGGGATAGGAGCTGTGAGAGAACAACTCTGTCTATGAGTTTGGAAACAAAGGGAAGATTTGAGACTGGACGGTAGTTTTCAGCTGATTTGGGTCCATACCAGCCCTTTTCAGTAGAGGCCTGACAAGAGCGAGCTTGTGTTCCTTTGGAAACTCGCCAGACTGAACAGACTCATTGACAAGGCGGGTAAGAATGGGAATGAAGAGATCTGAGTTCTCGAACAGAAGTGACATGGGGTATCGGATCCAGTTCACACGTTTGTGGGGCATGTCTTTCAGGATCTTACTCACTGTGTCTTCAGACACTGGTGAAAAGAAAGCAAGGGTGTTTTCAACATCAGGACAGGTTGTGTGGGAACATGAGAAGTCTGCATACTGTCAGTGTTCTGTCTGATTCATTGGATTTTGCTGTTGAAAAAGTCGCTGAACTATTGGGCAAGTTCGGTATGAGGAATGTTGCTAGGGGGGGGGGAACGTGTTGATCTTTCCCAGCAGAGAATTAGTTATGGCAAACAGTTCTTTACAAGTCTGACTTTCATTGATTTTAGAAGAATAGAAATCTTGTTGTGCTTCAAGAAGTAAACAGTTTACCTCATCCTTCTTTTGTGTGAAAATCTGCTTGTGCACTGTGAGACCAGTCTTCCGCCAGGCACGCTCCGCACATCGACGAGCACGCTTGGCTTCATGCAGGACTGGAGTGAACCGTGCAGGACTGGAGTGAATTAATTAGAAATACAAGTACATTAATCACGCATTTATCTTGACAGTTAAGGCAAGCTGAAAGGCCACTTTAAACAGGCCATTTATGATTCCTAGATCTCTATTGTGTGACATAGCACCAGTTTGTTAGTAAGTAGGGCAAAGTGAACAAATATTGTTTGATCTGTATTTTCCAAAACGTTCTGTTTATAGGACAAATTTCATCTTGATTTATTTCGGTGAAGCAGTCACGCTTACTGATCTTACAACTCTAATTTTTCATGCCTGATTTATGATAATCTGGAGATTAGTATATCCTTAAGCTTGTCACTCCAGTGTATTATTAATACAACTTACATGTAAAGTTTATTAGAACCTGTTTCATAAAAGGTAAACAAAAATCGATACATTTCACATTACTTTATTTTTGCTTCTACTGGAAATTAATTTATGACCAGAATTTAACCCAGTGCCAACCGCATCAACCGAGATCGACTGCGAGATTTCTTCTTCTAACACTGCATTGACCGAGATCGACTGCTGAATACTAGGTTCACTTTCGCTTTCACCATTACATATCCCAGAATGCAATCGTGACAGAAGAGTCTTCCTGTGCGGAAGTTTCTGGACGCCAGTTTGTTTTTTGTTGCATGAGTTTTTGGTGGAGTAGTTTTGCTGCTGTGAATTTCAAAGTTTGGCTTTTTTTTTCATGAAGATTTTCTGGGAAATGGGCGGATCAAGTAACTATGCAACTTGTAGAATTCATTTTCTGATGTGATGTTGATGAAGAGAGCGTATTTGCAGGCTACACTCAGGAAGAGTGATTAGAAGCGAGACATCGATCTTGACCTAGTTATAAATAAAGATCGACTGCTGACTGATTTGAGGCCGGAATCGGTATGATTCGGGTGATGATGACGATGACGTCAAATTGCCCATTGCTGCTGGGCCCAGCCCCTCAAGAAAAGAAAATTTGAAAAACAAAACTTGCTAGAGATTCTTTAATTGTTGACTGGAGTGGTAGACAACAAGAAGTTAAGCCCCAAGAAAGTTTTGACAGTCAGGAAACTGGGTCAGTCAGTGGGTGTGTCCCATGATTTGCCTGTGGGGGCATCACCTTTGGCGTTTTGATTTCAGAGGAAGTTTGGCAAACTTTTAACAAGAAAAACAGATTTATTTGCTGCACAAAAGCAAGCAGAAAAGGATGAACATGAACTCTGGCCTAAAATAAAAACTGCCTGTTTATCAAAAAAGCAAAGAGGAGATGGACAAGAGGTACATCATCACCACAGTGTGTGTTGGGGGAAGAGGGGTGGGGGGCAATAGCTCAGTGCACTTGTGCAAAAGCACATTTTTGCTGAATTCCATCACAATCTAAAGTCCAGTATTCAGTAATCTGTTCTTGTTATTTTTTTTTCCCCCAGGTAGTTAGAAGACAAATCTTCTTGCAAGTGATACCCTTCAGTTTAACAAAATTGTTGAAGTTTGGGGGGTGTTTTTTTTCCTTCACAACAGAAGTTGATTATTTAGTATGCAGACTATATAGACTTCAGTTTCACAAAATTGTTGAAGTTTGGGGGGTGTTTTTTTTCCTTCACAACAGAAGCTGATTATTTAGTGTGCAGACTATATAGAATGACTTTATTTTGTTCCTGAAGGTTTCAGTACTTTGTTAGACTCGGAAAATCTGTGCTACTAATCCGTGACATTCTGTTGGTACAGTGAATTTAGGAAAATTTGAGGATTTGGGGATTCGAGTTAAAATTCAAGTATCATGTTTAATTTCACAGTTTTAAGATCTGAATCAAGCCACTGGATTTGAGGTTAAAATTCAAGTATCGTGTTTAATTTCACAGTTTTAAGATATGAACCAAGCCACATTCCTGTTGCACCAATAACCCCCCCCCACCCACCCTTACGCCACTCCCACCCCTTCCTCCTGAGATAACAGGTCGCAGTGGGAACTACTGCTTGAACAAACAAGACCAACTGAGTTTTTAGGTTGAAGAGGGAAAAAGTCTTAGTTTTCCATACAAGGGAGTTCTTTTAACACCAGATGCACAAACTCTGTCCCATAAACTCTGGTCACCACACACCATTTCTTGAGGTCAAACTGCAAGCTGTCTTCGTAAGATTCAAAAGTGGTCAACAGAAATTATTGCTGCCTCCGGTTTCTTGAATTAAATGAACTGGACTGCATACAGTTAGTACCATTAATGCCAGTTTTAATGGTGGTCTTGTGGGTTGCATGATTGAAGAAGAGGCAAGGTATCTCAAGATGCCCAGTTCTTAGAGGATGAAATGTGTCTCAAAATGCTCAGATTTGACAAGGAGGCAAGGTGTCTCAAAATGCCCAGATTTTACCTGGAGGCAAGGTGTCAAAATGCCCAAGGAGGCAAGGTGTCTCAAAATGCCCAGATTTGACAAGGAGGCAGCCGGACTCGTAATCTTGGTGATCCTGGGTTGCAGGTTTGAATCTCCGCCAGGCCGTTTTGGTACAGGGGGATTTTTTTCCCTCATAGTTCTCATTGATTCTGACACCATTTCCCATGCAGTCCTTCAAATGAGACTATGAACCCAGGTTCCGTGTATGAAAGCATGCATAACATCTTGCACACACGTAAAATCCCATGACCAACTTTCGGAAGAGAAGGCCAGTATGGCCGTTGGTATGGATGACATGTTACACATAGTATGCACCATCCCCGAAGTTGGAGTATGGCTGCCTTAATGGCGGGATAAAAAAAACAATCATACACACAAAACTCCACTCCCTTTGTTGGGTAGGTGGGATTGATACTTGCCTGTATACACAAGGGGTGTCCGCAGGCGTATAGGCCTGCGTACGCAGAAAGAAAGAAAGACAAGGAGGCAAGGTGTCTCAAAATGCCCAGATTTTACACAGGAAAAAAGTAGCAAAATGCCCAGATTTTACATGGAGAGGAAAGATGTCAAAATGCCTAGATTTTAGGAGGCAAGGTGTCCCAAAATGCCCAGATTTTACAAAGAGACAAGGTGTATCAAAATGCCCAGACTTGATAAGGAGGCAAGATGTCAAAATGCCCAGTTCTTATGAAGAGGCAAGGTGTCAGAATGCCCAGATTTTATATGGAGGCTGTCAAAATGTCCAGATTTTACAAGGATGCAAGGTGTCTCAAAATGCCCAGATTTGGCAAGGTGTCAAAAAACCCAGGTTTTACAAGGAGGCAAAGTGTCAAAATTCCCCAGATTTTACAAGAAGGCAAGGTGTCAAAATGCCCAGACTTTACAAGGAGGCAAGGTGTCAAGATGCCCAGATTTTACAAGCTGTCTCAAAATGTCCAGATTTTACAAGGAGGCAAGGTGGCTCAAAATATCCAGGTTTTACAGAGGCAAGGTGTCAAGATGCCCAGATTTTACAAGAAGGCAAGGTGTCAGAATTCCCAGATTTTACAAAAAGGCAAGGTGTCAAAATGCCCAGATTTTACGAGGAGGCAAGGTGTCAACATACCCAGAGTTTACAAGCAGGCAAGGTGTTTTAAAATGCCTAGTTTTTACCTGTCAAAGTTGTTGTTGAACCCTTATGCTGCAGGGGGCTTTGCCCCCAGACCCTGAAAAGCAGCTCTGCCCCTTGACCCTCTCAGGGGGAGCTAAGGCAGCCCCTGGACCCCAGTCTCCTGCTTTTCATTGTTTCCTGGTTCACCCATGTTAGTTTCACTGTGATCTCGGAGGTGAAATAGTGTTTACTGTGCACGAGTTTTACAGCCCCGAAAAGGCTCAGTGTGGTCAGCTTGGTTGTTTTGATGAACACTTGATGGATACCTGATGTTGGGTACTTTGATTAACATTCTGATTTATCTTTGCAGAGTCGTCATCTTTTTGAAGTCAAGACGGGGATTTTCCAGTGCTCTGTGGATTCAGAAATTCATGTCACATGCATGCAGAGACGCGAGAGGAGCACGCTTGATGGAGACTTCATTTACGTCAAGGGCACCCACTGCTTTGACTATACAGCTCCTGTGCCAGGTGCTTACCAGACCAAACTGTTTGTTTTACAGTGTTTGAGACGGACAGCTGTACGGAGGTGCAGAGAAAGCTGACCAACAAGTCGCTGGCTCTTGGTCTTCCTGAGGGCTTTGTCAGTTGTGCCATGGGGTCGCCCAGTGGAGAGTTCTTCTCTCAGAAAGACGGGAACATCATCAGCACCAGAGACTTTGCCATTCCGCATCCTAGCTTTAAAGCTGCCAGACGGAGGGTGGCCTACACGTCTGTGGATGAACAGCTCTATCTGTTTTGGGGGAAGTCCCAGCACAGGTTGGACTCGACAGTCATGGCTAAGTTCTGCTTCAGCACCAGAATTTGGACCTTCCTTGGTTACATACCTGAGCCAGCGCTCGATGCGGGCATTGCTAGGGGAAGAATCCCGTTGGACGTGCTTTCGCTACGGTTGGCCTCAAGTGATCACGTCTGTCTGCAGATTAGTGAACGTCTTGGCAGCTGGTGACTGAGAGGGGGACTCGTCGGTGCAGCAGCATTTTTTCTGGTTCCAGAGCGTGTGCCGCTTAGAGTAGGGGACATGTCTGACATCGTTAGGGGTGGCGACCGTTATGATGGGTACGACGCACGCTGTCTAGACTATTAGTATTTACCTGTTGTCTATAGATAATGCGCGAGGTGTACTCGCTCGTTTACATCGTCGGGTATTCCACAGGGTTATTATGATGATCTCCAGTGTGTCGTGGTGCGTACCTGTTGACGCCTGACATCGGACTTGATGAGTGTTTCGCACTCGGTTTTTCGTAGGCAAACCGTGGTCAAAATTCTTACATTGCTCCAGTTTTGTGGCCTAACCTGGCAAGTAGGGCGTAGACTTATAGTTAGCGCCACAGTGATGAGTAGAGCTCGATTTCGGAGTTCTGTTGGGGTGCTGACGGTCTTGGATCCTTACGCTCGCTCAGTTGGATGCTGATTTTCGGGTTGATCGACTAGGATGTATTGACTCAGAGAGATAGCGCGCCGTTGTGTTCCGCTCTAAACCTGTATGTTTGCAGGATGATAAAGGTGGGCTAGTACGTGCCCGGCAGTTACGCAGCGTCTGTTTACGTGGCCTCCTTGGTGATATTGCCGGAGGCGAGCGGGGCCTGTTGTGCCGGGGTCTCTAAGTACTGTTAGGGGCGACCTGCGCGCTGTTGTGATGTGTGATCTGATGGTACGGTTGGCTGCACCTTACAGTCGCTTGTGTCCTGTGTCTGCTAGCACGCTGAACATTTTTTTTTTTTGTGCCAATGTATCGGCGCGCTACGCATCTATAGATTATGGGTTGGGTGATTGCAGGCGTACTCGCGCGTGGTCTTGGCCTCTGTTTGCTACCGGGATCCAGACACTGGTTTGATTACTTGCAACCGCATTCTTTCCTAGTTGTCCGCCCTCTGGCCGGTTGTCTGGTTGCTTGTCTTGGGGTAGGTCTGTCGCTCATGCTCGTTGTTACACACAGGAGTGGGGGTCGTTGCCTGCTGACGTTGGCAGCCTCCCGTTGACGCGTGTGCAATTATCGTGGTGCCTCAGCTCGCGCGGTGACGCCCCGATGTGGGTTGGTGCTGCGCTGCGCGACGTCTTTTTTGGAGAGTAGTTCTGTCGCATTGTGAAGTGTAGGGGATTTTGAGTATGGGTGTGAGGTTGAGTACTGCTGCATGAACTCGTTATGAGCCAGTCTGTGCGTCCGTGTGATGTTTCCTAAGGGCTGAGTGTTGGGATGTAGTTTCGCTGGTTCTGTGTTTTGTCTTGGTCAGCGCTGTCACTAATGTCTGTTTGCTTGATATTGGTGTGGTTGTCGTATAGTGTTATCACTCGTTTTACGTGGTTACGTGTCGGATGTTCTTGTGAGCTCTGGGGGCTACGCTGGGCCGTTTCTTTGTGGGTGTGGAATCCATTCTGTCCGTTGTTCCTATTTAGGTCTTGTGTGGCTGTGATTCACGCCATTTCTCGTGTTTGCCTTTTTGTCCCCCCGTCGGGTCTGCTTGCTTCTTTGTTGCTAGGTACCGCGACTCGGTGCGTTCCGTGTTGCTCTTCCTTTCCCGTTCGGAAGTAGTTCTCTGTGTGGTTGCCATAAGGTAATCCCGCTGACGGGCCGTTGTCCTTTTTGGTCTCCGTTGCTTGTTGTATGCGTCTGTGTTGATGCCGTACCTTCTGCTTCTTATAAGCTGGCTCGATTGTACGGCGCATGTCGCTCGTCCTCGTGCCGGATCTTGTCTACTGTAGCGATGGGGGCGATCTGTGGGTGAGATGAGTGTGTCTTATATTCGCTTTCGCTTGGAGGCGCCATCCGTGGTTACCCTCTGCGACTGTTCGTCTTGCCGCCTGGTGAGTTCGTGGGATGTGAAGCGTCCGGAGGTGTAGTTCTGTCCAGGGTGACGGCGGTCATGTTGCCTGGCGGGAGTGAGGGTAATTGTCGGTTGGTTCTGCTCGGGCTTGTTTGGACTACACTACTGGTTCCATTTGCTCGCGCGATGATCGGATGAGATCTGCGCGAGGCGGCGCTGATCACTGTGACGTGTCGACTATCACTTCTGCCTTTCGCGTGTTTGCTGTGGCCATTGTTGTTTCTCACGGTTGATCGCGACGCTTGGAGATTGTGGTCGCGAGGCACTGTGGGAAGTTGTACAGTTTGTCGGGAGACCTAATCGTCTCTTAGGTTGATGAATGAGGCGGTACTGACCATGATGTACTGTACGCACGCCGCGGGCAGGGTGCGGCACGAAAGCTGGAGTTGCAGGTTGGGACGTTGGGCGGGGTAGTGTGGAGAGTGGCTGGTTGCGTGGCGTGGCTACGTTGGGAGGCACTCGCTCGGTTGCGCAGAGAAAACTGCAAAACGAGTAGCGGCAGTTGACGGGGTCTGCAGAGTATGCAGTGTGTGATCCGGGGTGTCTCTGTGCTCGTAAGCCGTGTTGTCGCTTGGTGCTTGGCGTCGGGCCCGCTGTTGGGGTCGGTGCGAGATAGGAGGGGGGTGAGATTCGTGGGGCTGTGGTTGGACCTGTTCTGGGTTTGCTTTGACATGTTCCAACTGGTGTGCTGTGCTGTGACTCTGGCGGTGTAGGAAAGGACCAAATGTTGATGATCTGAGTTCGATGAACAACTCCCTGATACATATGGACTGTGATGGAGGACGGTCCTAACTGCAGTGCTTTGTGCAAAAACCTGTTTTTCTTGGTGTTTAGTGGCTGAATAGCGCCGAAGAGACACAGGAGACGCCAATGATTGTGACAGTTTTGCAGAAAAGGAGAACAGGGGGCGCAAACTGATGTCCATCGTTTTGCCCCGCCCCGGCGGCGACAATGATTGGCACTGTTCTGCCCAGTTGCCAGGAGGCGCCAACGTAGTGTCTTCGTTTTTGCCAAGGAGAGGCCCGGGGCCGAGGGGTGTGTTGGTGCCTCGAGTGTCGCAGGTGCTGCTTCGCAGGCGCATTACTTTGGTTTTGTATCTGCACCCATTAAATGCAGACTTGGTGTCGTCTGTGCGTATACCCTGGTCTGCGGGCTTTTGTTATTGTTTGCGATTTTCATGGTGGGAGGGCTTGTGATCTCACTGTACTATGGTTGTTTTGTGCACTTTTTTGGTTTTCTCCGTGGAGTGCAGTACCAGGTGGGGCGGGTCGGGAGTGTGTGGAGTCGAGGGCATTACTTTGCTGTGCGCGAAAGTTTATCTTGGTCGTGTAGAGCCAGTTACAGACCCTAAGATCGTTCGCGGTTCGAGCTTGTGGCCGAATGCGCTCTATGGCCTCCTTGTGAGCTTCGTCTTCTACTGACTGCGTGCTTGGTTTTTGGTGCGTTTTCGGCACGAAAAAAACAAACCCCCCACACTCTTTTGAATGAAACATTTACGCCTTACAAATACTCTACCTTTGTTCATTCCACAGATTCTCAAGGTTCTGATTGATGTTGGATGCTACTTCAGACACAGACTGGCGTTTTTTCGGGCTGTTAGTCTGGCCTATGCGGTTTTTGGTTTGTGTGAGAGCTCTTGTGATTTTTCTTTGTATGGTTCGTGGTCTGTGGTTGGTCTGATCACTGCAAGGTCTATGTTTGTGTATGCACCCTTTTTATCCTTTTTTTCTGGTAGCGTCTTGCGTTTCTCCTATGGTTTGTCTCGTTATTATCTTGTAGATTTATGTTCTGTTCATGCTTTTTGGCTTCTGTTTAATGTGTTCCTTATTTCTTTCTGTATGTTATGTTATTTGCTTCTGTCGGTGCATCAGTTATTATTGTTGTGCGTGGATAGTTGTGCGTGCTGTGGTACCGCCTGTAGGGTGCTGCGTGCTTGATTTGGGGGTGTGTCAGACACTAGGGCATCTACTCTTGGGTTTCAATGGGCTAGAGTGTAGTTCGCCCGTCTGGTGGAGTGCGCGATTCAGTTAATTCGGTTTGGGTTTGTGGTTCGGCGTGCCTTTTGGTCCTGATTGGGCGAGTGTGGGTTGTTGTTTCGTGCGTGTGAGTTGAGTTGGTCTGTCGCGCGGATACTGTGTGTGTGGGGTGGTCGCGTAGTGTTCTTGTTGTTTGCCCGTGTTGTGTGAGGCGCAGTTCTGTTGCCGCTCTGTGGGGCTTGTGGCAGCCTTCGCAGTGGGATGGTGTCTCGGTGCGACTGAGCGCCCGTGTGGGATCTGTTCCCAGTACGATCGATGGTGGGTTAGGTGTTTTGCATGGTAGACTTGTGTGTTGGTGTTCGCGGCCCAGCTTTCATGGTCGGCAGGGCTGCTCAGCGGTGTGTGGAGACCTAGAGAGGCTGTGCCGTGCGCTTGACGCGATCCTGAGGCGTGTTAGGGGTGGACGGTGCCGGCGGATCTCGTTGGGGGCGATGCCGAATTGTGGTGTGTGGACGTAGCATATTACCGAATGGTGTCCGCGCCGCGCGTGTGAGTGTCGCCGTCCATTGGTTATGTATCAGGGTCATGGTCGTTAAATAGAAAGGTTTGACTGAACTGTTCCATCAGGCTCTCCACCCAGTTAATAACCGGGTGGTGAGCTTTGACTGAACAGCGTATATTTGGCACACCCTAGGCCATAGTGCTGCTTAGAATAGAAGCTGCCGGAAATTTTGAACAAAAGTAGCGTACTGGGAATCATGTGATGTTTCCCCTGTTCTCTAGATATTCCAACTGCAGGTCTTGGATACATTCTTTTTTGTGTGTATGTGGTCATTATTTGTTTGTTGTATGGTCAGTGCTTCCAGGAAAGGCTTTGTTTGTTTGTTATCTCTGTTTATTATCGAGCTGCAGTTGAGCAGCTTGAATATCACCTGATCTATGCACTCTCAGAAGCAAACGCTAGGCCACTAAGTAAATTTAAGGGGGTGAGAGGATTGTATCTTTGGCCATACTGGTGGTCATAGGATTTCTTTCCTTTCAGGGTAATGAAGACTGCTATGTTATGTTAGGCGATGGCCATGTGGAGGCTTTCTCACCAGTGAGAAGAATGAAGATGGTTATACTGAGAGCTTGCGTGTGTGGAGGCTTTCTCACCAGTGAGAAGAATGAAGATGGCTATACTAAGAGCTTGCCGTGTGGAGGCTTTCTCACCAGTGAGAAGAATGAAGATGGCTATACTGAGAGCTTGCTATGTGGAGGCTTTCTCACCTGTGAGAAGAATGAAGATGGCTACACTGAGAGCTTGCCGTGTGGAGGCTTTCTCACCTGTGAGAAGAATGAAGATGGCTACACTGAGAGCTTGCCATGTGGAGGATTTCTCACCTGTGAGAAGAATGAAGATGGCTAAACTGAGAGCTTGCCATTTCAAGGATGGCTTTCTGTTCAAGAAAATGAGAATTGATAGGCTGAGGTCCTGGCGTTAGGCAGGACACTCTCCTTTCAGAGGAATGAAGATTGTTAGAGGTACCGAGAGCCTACCATCAGGGATTGCTCTCTTTTCAAGAGAATGAATACTGCTGTGCTAAGAACTTGCAGGTTTTTTGTTTTTTTTTTTTTCCTGTTCTTTCAGGAAAATGAAGATTGCTGTGGGGACTAAGAGCCTGTCATTTAAAGAATTGGGTTTTTTTTTTTTGGAGGAGTAAGATGACTGCCATGAGGGCCTACCATTGTGAGGACTTCTAGGAGAATGAAGTGTACTGTGTAAGAGCTTGCCATTTGGAGGATTGTGCACCCTCATGGAGAATGAAGATTACTGTGCTCTGCTGGAAGTTTTATATTTGGAGGATTTCTCTCGTTTCAAGAGAATGAAGATGGCTTTGCTAAGAGCTTGCTGTCACCAAAATTAATCCCCATACAACATTATATAATAGTTTAATATATATCAGGATTCAGCTTGTATCCAAAACAAATATCTTCAGACTTCGGTCAGCAGAAGTCTTTTTTTTTTTTTTTTTTTTTAACATGCTGCAAGAAATGGGGTAGTAGGCGATCACCAGATGGCACTGTGCTGGAATGTTAGCAGCAGGCAAAACAGGTCTGCAAGAATAATAGTCATGGACATTTGGAAATATCTGCAACTTAATTTTGCTTGAAATAACATAGCCAGCAGTTACAGAGAACACGTTCAGCCCTTTCTTTGTCATATGAAACCAGTAGCAAACCAGTTGCAGTGACTACATTTGTTAATTTGAAGAGAAAGTGGCCATCATCGCATGACCGTTTTCAAACATTGGTGGTGCAACAACATATCAGCTGGTGTCAGGTCGTTGAATGAGAACTCGATCTACAATAGAACAGCTCTAACGGAAAGAAAGATCTGTTCAGTGATAACTTAGAATGCAAGAAAACCATTTTGCTGAAATTATGAAAATGATGGAAATGAAGACACCCGCCAGCTTAACACTTTATCTCCCGGTCTTTGTTAGAAATTATTTTGAATATGTATGTCGTTTGAAAAAAAAAAAAAAAAAAATTTGGATACCTGCAACAATTGGACTTGTGATATTTAGTTGTGTGTTCCAGTAGGATAGTTTTATTCATAAGGATAACAAGAAAAGAGCAGTAGATAGAGAAAAAAAGTTGAAAGGCAAATAGTTAATCAAATTTTGTATATTGGCATCAGTTGGTCAAAGTATGTATAAAATCATAGCCAGGTTGCAAGTTTTGTTCGTATATACCCAAATGGACCTTGTTGACATTTTCCTCCCTGAAAATCAGTTGGGGTAAGGGAGAGAAATATAAAATATTGAGATCACAGATTTGCCTTTGACTCCTGAATTGCTGCAGTATTATGCCGGCACATTTCAGTACAGAAGAATACTCCAAAATAGGTTTCTTTTCTTTTTGTTTTAATTGCCAGAAGACGTTCTAATGAAACAGCAAGGTTTCCTTTTCCTTTGTTTTTAATATATTGCCAGAAGATGTTCCAGTAAAACAGCGAAAATGAACGTAGACCTGTGTGGATCTCACATTTCTGCTGCTGATCAGTGAATACTGCTGTTGGTAGGGATTTTTGTTGTGTTGTTGTTGAAATATTGACTTTTGCTTTGGTTGCTGTAATGAGGAAGGTGTGTGTGGTGGTTGGGTTTTTTCATTTATACTGGCTGTAAAGGTGTGTATCAGCAGTATTTTACTGGCCAGTCATTGGCAGTCACACTAGTAACCAAGAACACTTGTGCCGACAAGAGTCCCCCTCTCCCACACCTCCGCCAAACTATAGTTTTAAAATGTTCCCTAGAGTGCTCTGAATATGGTTCACAACTGTTCCCAGCAAAAGAATTAGAAACCCCACTGTAAAGGTAACCAGCCTCTATTGCTCTAGGGAACATTTTAAAACTATAGTTTGGCGGAGGTGTGGGAGTGGGGACTCTTGTTGGCACAAGTGTTCTGGTTACTAGTGTATCCACAGTGGACATGATACTTGCGGTTCAATTCAGACCTGTGCTTCAATCAAAGTGATTCAGACCTGCGCTTCAATGAAAATTCACAGTAGACATGATATACTTACAGTTTGATGCCGACCTGTGCTTCCCTACACTTCAAAGTGATGTACGTGTTATGTATTCGCAGTGTACACGATACTGATAGCTAGATTCAGACCTGTGCTCCCCTACACTTCAATCAAAGTGATGTACGTGTTGTGTATTCGCAGTGTACACGATACTGATAGCTAGATTCAGACCTGTGCTCCCCTACACTTCAATCAAAGTGATGTACGTGTTGTGTATTCACAGTGTACACGATACTGATAGTTAGATTCAGACCTGGGCTTCCCTACACTTCAAAGTGATGTACGTGTTATGTATTCGCAGTGTACACGATACTGATAGCTAGATTCAGACCTGTGCTTCCCTACACTTCAATCAAAGTGATGTACATGTTGTGTATTCACAGTGTACACGATACTGATAGCTAGATTCAGACCTGTGCTCCCCTACATTTAAACCAAAGTGGTGTGTGTACTGTGGTGTCACAGTGGACACAATACCTACATCTAGATTCAGACCGGTGTACCCTTGCAGTACAGTTAGTTGTGCATTGTGTAGTTACAGTGGACTTGATACTGTCAGCTAGCTGCAGACCTGTGTGTCCCTACATTTTAATCAAGGTGGCGTGTTATGTATTCACAGTGGCCGTGAATCCGTGGCTGGTAGATTCATACTTTAGCACGCGCACTCTTTCTTCAGAATGGTGTTTTGTGCACTGACAGTGGACACAATATTGACAGCTAGACTCGGACCTGTGCAGCCCTACACTGTAATAAAAGTGGTGTCTTGCGTGTTCACAGAGGATAGAATACAGACAGCTAGACTCAGACTGTACACCCCTACACTGTAATAAAAGTGGTGTCTTGCGTGTTCACAGAGGATAGAATACAGACAGCTAGACTCAGACCTGTGCACCCCTACACTGTAATAAAAGTGGTGTCTTGCGTGTTCACAGAGGATAGAATACAGACAGCTAGACTCAGGCCTATGCACCCCTGCACTTCACTAAGAGTGATGTATTGTGTGTTGACAGTGGACATAATATTGACAGCTAGACTTTGACCTGTGCACCCCTACACTGTAATGAAAGTAGTATTGCGTGTTCACATTGGACATGATACAGACAGACTCAGACCTGTGCACCCCTACACTGTAATGAAAGTAGTATTGTGTGTTCACATTGGACATGATACAGACAGACTCAGACCTGTGCACCCTTACACTTTGCTGAAAGTGATGTATAATATTGCATGTTCACAGTAGACCTGAAATGTGCAGCTAGATTCAGACGTGTGTACCCCTTACACTTCACTTCATGCTATTCACAGTAGACCTGAAACATTATAGGTAGATTCAGACCTGTGCTCTCCTTACACCTCAATCAGAACCATGCTATTCACAGTGGACCTGAAATGTACCTGTAGGTGGATTCAGGCGTGTGCACTCCCAGCATTTCCCGTGTGTTGTGTGGACCAGTTTATGAAAAGTACACATAACACACCACAAAAAGAAGAGAGGAAGAAAAAGGAGAGGGGAAAACATACAACTGATAAAAATGTGGTGATGAGTGATTGACATGAATTATGTGTGCCAGTTAAGGGGGTTTTTTTTGTTTGCTTTTGTTTTGTTTTGTTTGTTTGCTTGTTTATATGTGGTGATGTTGTTTTTTTTTGTTTTTTTTGTTTGTTTGTTTTTTTTATAAATCGTATGATAACATTTTAACACCCACTGTGGTGCTGTGGTTAGAGCAGCAAGTTGGCTGGCAGGGAGGTGCTGTGTTTGTGTCCCATCAGAGTTTTTTTTGTGTGCACCAGTTGTCAGCGAATATCTGTTCTCATATGAAAAATTTTCCAACAGTGCAGTATGAATGCAGTTGATGTGTAGATTGTTATATGTCATTATTTGATTTTAAATATATGATGTGTAGTTTGTTTTATGTCATGATTTGATTTAAGATATATAACTTCAACTGATGTGTAGATTGTTTTATGTCATGATTTCATTTTAAATATATGAATTCAACTGATATGTAGATTGTTTTATGTCATTATTTCATTTTAAATATATGAATTCAACTGATATGTAGATTTGTTTCATGTCATGATTTCATTTTGGATATACTGTTAAGTAGATTTTTTTACACTGATACCTAGATTTTTTTTTTTTTTTACGTCATTATTTTGGACATTGTTTTGTTATAGAATGAAAGATCAGGGTTTGTATGAGTCGTTTAAATTTGAGAAAACATTTTTGCTCAGAATGTTCACCCCGGTGTTTTTGATTCTTCTAGAATGCTTGAAAGTTGAGTTGAACTCCAGAGTGTTGTGCTTATGGTTGCATCAGAGTTCTTTGACTTTTCATGGAAATGGAGAGTTCAAAGAGAAATGTTATTTCTGAGGAAATAAAGGAAGAAAGAAACAGATGCTTATAAATGCCTTTTTCTTGATTAAAGGGCCAGCCGGTTGTTTGTGTGTGTGTGCATGTGTGTGAAATTTGTTTCATTGAAAAAAACTTTTACCAGTAGGATGCACATACGTAATATATGTGTGTGTGTGGCCTCTACATAAACAAACATGATGGATTTCATCTTTTGTTTGACAAGCTTTGGTGCGATTGTTTCTAGGCTAGCTTAGCCCTTGTGTAGTATGCAAGGCATTCAGGTGGATTATCAACAACAGTATTAATGAGTTTATTCACAACATGTATTGCTCATGCACACGCACACACATACACTTGCAATAATAGTAATTATAGTAATTAACAGTATTAATGAGACTACTTACAACATTATTGCCCATGCACACACTCGCACACGTATGTATACATGTACATGCGCACACACACACATTCAGTGACAGTAATGATAATGCTAACATTTCTGTGAACACACATGATTGTACCTACTAAAACTATCAAAATATTTCCCAACAACAAACCTTGGGTTACAAAATCTCTGAAAATAACTCTAAATGAGAAAAAAAAGAGCTTTTCAATCAGGCAATAAAAGCGATCGTAAGGTTGTACAAAAGAAACTGCAAACGGAGATTGAAGAATCAAAGAGAGCTTACAAGAGAAAAAGTTGAAAACATGTTCCAGAATGGAAATATGCGAGATGCATGGAAAGGAATAAAGGTTTTATCAGGTTCAGGTAAATGTTCAAACCAAAATATTAGTAACAAAAAAAAACAGCAAAAGAACAGAAGCAATTTGCAGAAAAGCTGAACGATTTTTACTGTAGATTTGATGATAAAGATTTTAGTAAAGAATTAAAGGAAGTGAAGGAAGAACTCCAAAGCAATGTTAAAAACGATGTTGATGGAAGTGATTCTGTTGTGATTGAGGAAAATGATGTTCAGTTGTTTTCAAACGTTTAAATGTGAGAAAGGCAATGGGCCCTGATAATATCTGTGGAAAATTGTTGAAGGTGTGTGCTTCTCAGCTCTCCTATGTTTACAGTCGTTTGTTTACCTGGTCACTTAGAGAATGTATAATTCCTGTTTTATGGAAAAATGCCACTGTATGTCCTGTTCCCAAAAAACGCAACCCAAGCTGTTTAAATGATTACCGACCAGTTGCCCTCACATCTGTTGCAATGAAATGTCTTGAAAGAATTGTCCTCAGTTATGTCATTTCAACTGGCGCACCCCAGGGTACTGTTTTATCACCAGTGCTTTTTACTCTGTACACAAATGATTGTTCAGGAAGTGATTCAACTTTGTACATTAAATATTCAGATGACTCAGCACTTGTAGATCTTTCCAACTCTGATTCTGTTTACTTCAAGGAGGTTCAAAGATTTGTTGACTGGTGCGATCATAACTATCTTGATCTGAATGTAACAAAAACGAAAGAAATGTTGATTGATTTTAGAAAGAATCCAAAAGCTGTACCACCACTTTTTATCAAAGGTGCTGAAGTAGAACGTGTTGAATCATACAAATATTTAGGAACTTTTATAGATAATAAGCTGAATTTTAAATCCCATGTTGAGTATGTCCACAAAAAATGTCAAACCAGATTATATTGTCTTCGCAAGCTGCGATCATTTCATGTGAATACTGACATTCTTCGGACATTTTATTCATGCTTCTTGGAATCTGTTCTAACTTTCTCATTTATGTGTTGGTATGGTGGGTTGACTGTGAAGAGCAGAAATGTGCTTGAGAAAGTGGTGAACGTGGGAGGAAAAATCGTTGGTGAGAGACAAAAAAGTCTGAGTGAGCTATATAGGTGCCGTGTTAGTTGTAAAGCGAAGAAGATTACGTGTGACCAGACCCACGTCCTTGCAAATCAGTATGACCTTCTTCAGTCAGGACGAAGATATCGATCGGTTAAATGCAGAAGTGTCAGTCAGATTTAAAACAAAGTTTTATTCCCCTGTCCATTGATTTCTTGAACCGAGAAGATGTTTAATTGAAATCCAAATTCCTCTATATGAATGTATGTCATATGTGAGAAAATGGGTAATGTGGCTAAATTATTGTTTATTTGCTGTGTGAATGTGTGTGACCACAAATTAATTTCTCAAATTGAGATAATAAAGTTTACTTGACTTGACTTGACTTGACTTGTTAACGAGAATATTTACATGTATTACGCATGCATGTGCGTACACATACACACACAATGTGACAAATACAATAACAGTAATAGTACTAACAGTATTAATGAGAATATTTATAACATGTATTAATCATGCACACGCGCGTGCACACACACACACACATGCACACACACACTATCGATACTAATACTATACTTTGTGTCAATGCCTGACACAGCTACACCTTTATCTCTCAGTACTTACATCATTACCATGTTGTGTCTTGTAAGTTATATCCTTTTTGGTTCCAATGTCCAAGCATTCAGGGCACATGGCCTCGTGCACTGACCTGCAAAAGACAACCAGGTCCACTTCATGTTCACTCTGAACCACAAGTTCACAGTGTCTTCATGTTTGGGTGTGCTGTCTTGCATGCCCCTCACTGGCAGTGCTTCCGAGTCCCATATCACAGCTCCTGCACGCACAGCCACATCCAGATACCGTCTCAATGCCAGTAGTTCAAAGGGAACAGGAACATCTCGGTGGTAGAGCACCGGATTCATAATCTTGTTGGGGGGGGGGGGGGGGGGGGTATTTTTCCCTCCGAGTTAACATTGGCTCTGACTCCATTTCCCAGACAGTCCTTCAAATGAGACTATAAGGGCGAGGTTCCTTGTTTGAATGCACACATAACATCTTCCACACACACACACAAAATCCCATCACCAACTTTCGGAAGAGAAGGCCTGTTTGGCCGTTGGTATGGATGACACGTTACACACAACATGATGGATACGAGTGGTAGGTGGGTCCTCTAGGGGAAGGACTTGAATAATTTCTCGATGAGAATTATCTTACATTTCGCCTACACCCCCTCTCTTACTAGTGGTGGAAGGAGCAACTTTCCGGTACTAGTCATCAAAGAAATTTTTATTTGTTCCGGGTATTGATAAAATACAGAAGAATGGCTCTGAGATAATTTTCCTTAGGCTTGTACTCTTAATTAAAAGTACTTATAGCTCCGAGATACAGAATTGAAGAGAGAAGTTCAAACATTCAACATTCGATTGAACAACAGGGAACTGACACAAGTTAAGTGCACTTTCACACATCAACTTTTATTACTATATACATAGATAAGAAATGGCGTGACACTTCCATAGCTGTGTTTCAGTTCTCATTGGACTACCACAATGAGGGGCCCTTCCTCACTCCTACTTTACTCACTTGCACTCTGTGCAGCAAGCTTAAGTTGGCATACAGGGGTTCTGTCTAAGTTACACTGAATGTATATGGTTATTATACATCCACCCTGCTTGCTAATACCCAGTATTGTAGCCAGAGTGGTACTCATAGACAGGTTCTCACTGTTTCATCATAAAGTGAGGGTAAGGGTCTGATGGGTTTTTGAGTCCAGGTGATAAGCAAACTTAGCTTTGCTTCGGAGAAGACAGGTGTTCTCTCCTGTGGCTGGGACTGCCCCACTGGTGTAGATTTGTTGTCTGGTGTCGCCCTGGTTTCTGGCGAAGTCCCAGCTCCTCCTGGTTCACTGTGGTGTGCAGCGTGACCAGGATCCCAGTTCTGCGATAAAGAGAACTTGATCTGTAGATGAGAATCTGATGGCTGGCTTGTAGAGTGCACACATTTACCCTTTTCCTCTTTCTTCAGAAGGGGTGTGAGACTCAGCCAGCAAAGTTTTCTCTATGGTAGAGTTTTCTGCTACAACTATTAACCTCCACTTTTGTTTAATGGCTAAGTGAAGCTCACAAAAGGGTAGGAGACTAATACAATGTTACAGTTTTAGTTAAACAACTCTTCCATGTTTCATATGAATTAAATCACACCGACTTGGGCTATGCTTAGTCCAAGTACACATGTGGTGTAGACTTAAAGTCACACACTACAAATCATTCCAATAATCACCAGTATTTATAAATCAGCAGTTTTTACCTAGCACAGGCATACTGTTTTCCTGATCAAAATTAATCATTGAATTATATATCTTAACAGACAGGGTTGCATGCTGACAAAAGTCAGGGTGAACACAAAGAGCAGTGGTCAGATTGTTAACAAAGAATCAAAACCACTGGGAGAGAACTTTTGCCATATGATGGCAAGCAAACTACTACACAAAAATAATCATTCATCAGTTTGATAAATGTTGCTAAGCATTTGTACAAAGTTACAATGCTAACACACACAGCATACATAAAATCAATACATAGATTCAAAAATGTAAAACAGAGTCCCAACTCACTTTTCCTGGGAATGAACAGGGAATGACTTGAATCAACGCCTTCTTTCTTGCGCTGAACACAGAAGCGATCAAAGCTAAGTGCATTTTCGTTATTTGTTTCATGTTTGTTGCACCTGAAGAAGACCTAAGAGGTTGAAAACGCGTTGTGGTTTGTCTTGTGACTCGTTTGTCCACGTTTCTCTGGGCGGTTCGCTGACATTTATTTAAGATTTATATGACTCTCTCGCTTGCCGAATCAAATTTCGACAAACTGTCATTCACCCATCAGGGGGGGGGGGGGGGGAGGGATTTAGTCTAGTCACCAATCACCTTGGAAATGGTTTGAACCTAAGCGGCACGGGATAATTTATGCATCCGTAGAGTTGTCCGTGAGCCCCAGTTAATTTATGCGTCTGCATAGGTGTCCGCGAGCACGTGCAGGTGTCTGCGAGGACGGGGACCGTAGGTATGAAGGGGGGGTGTGTGTGTGGAGGTGGTGGTGGCGGAGAGCGCGCGCAACATGCCTTTGTGTCGCGGGGTGGAGAGAGAGGGGGGGGTGTGGGGGATGGTGTGGGGGGGTGAGACGGGCTATTGTTAGAACGCACGCCCCACGCTGCGTGCTGTTAGTGTCGCACCGCATGGGGAGGGGGGGTTGAGAGAGGGGAAGGGAGGTAGGCTGATAAGAACGAAAGGCGGCACGCATTTACCGTGACGCAAGTTTTTCTTGTAGCACATAGTCAAGTCGTGCGACTCACACCATTCTAAGAGGGGGGGGGGGGGGGGGGGTGAAGGGGTTTGAGAGGGGAGGGTGGGCATAGATTTGAAATCTATTTTTTTGGTTTGGTGTTTAGTGGGGCCGATCGGATGGTGTTGTCAAGCGTCACGTCACAGGTGTTCAGGAGTGCCTGTTCTGATCCAACATCTGCAGGACACTACCACAGCCACCAAATGCCAACAATGACTGTGCATCACAGAGCTATCACCTGTGCTGGAAGGCATCATCACGTCCATCCAGCAACAGTCCCCCATAAACTGCCTAATACTAAACTCTTTGAACAAACTACCACAAGCATGGATATGAAAGAAAGTCTTTATGAAGTCCCAAACGGAGAGCAACACATAGATCATATAATTTCACTATTTTCAGACAAAGTTGCATAGTCGCATCAGATGGATTTTCAAAAAAAAAAAAAAAAAAAAGTTTTTTGTTTTTCTTTTCCTTTTCGCCACACTTGTTCTGCTAAACACTAAAATCACACGCATCCACTACGTGTGTCATCTATCACATAATTCTGTCAAAATACCTCAGATCTGAAGTACAGCTACAACACACGGGGGCACTGCATGAAGTTGGAGCAGCCATGTGAACTAATAGTATCGTCATGTCTTTGTCAGCATCCCTCTTCTCTCTGTCGTTGCTAGTCGTTGAAAAGGGGGTCCTTAAAGCTGAAGAGTTTAAAGAACTTTGCTGGACTTCCATGAATGCTGGACCAGGCAAAGCTGTGTTGTTACTACTATTTTGAACTGAAAAGTTCCAGCAGCTAGTCTGTGAGTCCACGATGGAACCTAGTTCTCTCTCTCTCTCTCTCTCTCTCTCTCTCTCTCTCTATCTCTATATATATATATATATATTGAATTATGAACAAAGCTTGCTCTTATGTCTCAGATTATAGAAATAGGGGGGTGATAAGTTCTGCCTGACTGACAGTATGTGCTTGAGTGGGTGAATGGGGAATAAATAAATGCTTCTCAAAATGAACCTTCAGCAAGCTTATAGTCTCCAAAGCAGGAGACCATCTCCAATGGGGAGAAAGCTCACTAACATATAACTTGAGGACGTCACATTCTGGGCTGTCACTGTAATGCATTCTCTCCCTTCTTTTGTTCCATCAGTGAACTTGTCGGGTGCTGGTTAGTTTTTGCACAGATGGTGGGAGATTTATTCTTAAACTGTGTGTAAAACCTGTGACATCGAGGTCAGTAAAAAAATCTAAAATGTTGAGTGGACCTATCTCTTGTTAAAATTTGCATAGAGTACAAGTCCCATCTGTTTTCCCAATGTTTCCATCACCTTCTGCATGCAAATAACATTGAGAATTAACTCTCCTGTAATGTTTTATTTTTCTTTCCCCCCCAAAAGAGGCGGTCTCTTTGGCAAGTTACAAATCTCCAGCATCCTGTTAGGAAAGTCACAGTGCAGTGCCTTGTCGTTGTCACTGAGAATACCAGATCAACTTGGTGTCAGTTTTCTGATATTTGTCTAGCATTTGTTCCAACTCCACCTTTTGAGACTTATCTCTAAACCACAATGATTGATCAACCTATGAGACCGTCTCTTGATTTCTCTCGCTCTTGTGAACAAACTTCACTCTCGATCCAGTTATATATTATGTTCTCATCTGTATTTCTATAACCTGACCTTGTTTTTTTTTTCCCTGTTACAGTATTCTTGCCTTGAATAATGTGCTTGTCTATGTGGGGTCTGCAATGCTTATCCACTGTTTTAGCATCAGTTCTGGCATAGGCATATAATAATCACATAAGCAAGCAAGCCACTACATACTTCGTACAAAAGTTTACTGTCAGAAAGTTGTAGCCCTCTGGGAGCTGAGCAGTCCACGTTACTATCGAGCTTGTCGACTGGTTTTCAAGCGAGCTGAAACCGCAGGAGATTTGGGGGAGACAATTCCCATTTGGGTACGTAGCACAGCCTTGTCCTTGATTTCGTAACTGCATGGCTCAGTTCAATTCAGTTCAGTGGTTTATTTACATGTCTTTTCATCGCCAGGTAAACACTTAATAATGAACAAAAAAAAAAAAAAAAAAAAAAAAAAACACACTCGACTTATCATCCATGTTAGCAGGCTACTTTCAAACCCACATCTATTTACATAAGTGAAATACTGTAGTGTTACACAAAATTGTTGATCTTTATGAAAAAAAAAAAAAATCTGCAACTGTGACTGCGAGAT
>JADBJO010011598.1:0-35000 GCA_016801955.1 Conus betulinus | reverse complement strand
GACAGCACCCCCAAAGCAGCCAGAGAAGGGTAGTAATGAAACCAAAACAAAAGTGTGGGGAGGTAAAAAAGTTGCTGAAAAACTAAAGACATTATGCAAACAGTATAAAATGTAGGGGACAATCTTTGAGCCTACGCTTAAGGATCCACCCAAGGATGCAAGGGAGATCAAAAGACAAACACAAAGACGGACAGAAACAAATACAAATAACCTCACCTTAATCAAAACGAAATTGAAAATGAAATGAGGCAGGGAACAGTAAACAATAAACAAGTAGGGTAACTTTTGGTTCCATAAGAAAACCTAACATAGAATAACTTTTATTCAAGACTGGCACAGCGTTTAAAACTTGAATAAAGTCAGACAAAATACAAAGACCAACACTCTCTTCACAGTAATGACTTGGCAAAATTTGGACTTGGAAGGGGGGGGGGGGGGGGGGGGGGGGGGGGATGGACGTTGAAGATGGAGGAACTGGAAACATGAAATTGAGAAAATACAGATCTATATGAAAACTCTTTCACTTGCTGCATGAGGGAACCATCGCAATCCCTTTTGAAGGCAGATCTATTTGTATTGCCTGCTCCAAGGCCTTTCATCCGCTGGATCGGAACTCATCAGGGAGACACGGCTGGCTGTGTCTGTGTTCCTGGTGTCCGGTTCCCCCCCCCCCCCCCCCCCCCCCTCCCACTACTATTAGTGTTGGTCTTTGCATTTGTCTGACTTTGTTCAATTTCAAGTTTTAAAGGCTGTGCCAGTCTTGAATAAAAGTTATTCTATGTTAGGTTTTCTTATGGGAACAAAAGTTACCCTACTTGTTTATTGCTTACTGTTCCCTGCCTCATTTTATTTTCAATTTTGTCAGGCATGTAATTGCAAGTATTGTTGTGTTTTTGCTTGTTGTTAGAGTCGTAATTATGAAAGTGTCGCACGTTAATGACACATCAATGGGCTAAGTCATGTAGTGACGTATGGTTTCTATGTGGGGAAAAACGAACAGTCAGATTCCGAGGATTTTTTTTTTCTTAGACTTCAAATAGACCGAATGAAAATACAACTAATTGCGAATAAGCCAAAATGTCACACCCATATTAATTTTACCCCTAAAATATAGGCTACATGCCGATCGATGTGACCTCCAGAAATCACCTCCCACGACTGTATGTTTTAATCTGCTGAACCAGCTTAAACATGCTGTTGAAAATAAAGTGAGGCAGTTAACAGTAAACAGTAAGCAATAAACAAGTAGGGAAAGTCTTGCTCCCACAAGAAAACCTAACATTTGAAACATTCAGGATGAAAATAAATAACCACTTAAAAGACACTGTCCTCAGTGGTCTCGCTAGGGGCCGCTGGCAAAAACTGTTTTGAGTCATATATAGAAAGGGATGGGGAAGAGGGGAGGAGAGGGCGGGGAAGGTAAATGCATTTAGTCCTAAAGGCTCTGCCAGGCTCACCTGGGTCATCCTGGGGATTAACTCTGGGGGACCCAGGGGAGATGAAATGGCAGAGCAAATCTCTAGTAGAAAGTAGGAAGGAAAAGAAGGGAGGGGGGGAAGGAAGGAAGGAGAAGGAAAAAGGGAATGAAATAGGAAAGTTTCACAAGGCAGAAATCTGGAGTGGATCCTGTGAGAGGGGATTCACAATAGCAAGAGACTGAGTGGGTGTCTTGGTGGCAGCAGGACTGGCTATGTGTGTGTGGAGGGATCAAAGCAAGAGACTGAGTGGGTGTCTTGGTGGCAGCAGGACTGGCTATGTGTGTGGAGGGATCAAAGCAAGAGACTGAGTGGGTGTCTTGGTGGCAGCAGGGACTGGCTATGTGTGTGGAGGGATCAAAGCAAGAGACTGAGTGGGTATCTTGGTGGCAGCAGGACTGGCTATGTGTGTGGAGGGATCCTGTGAGAGGGGATTCACAATAGCAAGAGACTGTATGGGTGTCTTGGTGGCAGCAGGACTGGCTATGTGTGTGGAGGGATCAAAGCAAGAGACTGAGTGGTGTCTTGGTCACAAGTTGGTGGCAGCAGGACTGGCTATGTGTGTGGAGGGATCCTGTGAGAGGGGATTCACAATAGCAGGAGACTGAGTGGGTGTCTTGGTGGCAGCAGGACTGGCTATGTGTGTGGAGGGATCCTGTGAGAGGGGATTCACAATAGCAGGAGACTGTGTGGGTATCTTGGTGGCAGCAGGACTGGCTATGTGTGTGGAGGGATCAAAGCAAGAGACTGAGTGGGTGTCTTGGTCACAAGTTGGTGGCAGCAGGACTGGCTATGTGTGTGGAGGGATCCTGTGAGAGGGGATTCACAATAGCAGGAGACTGTGTGGGTGTCTTGGTGGCAGCAGGACTGGCTATGTGTGTGGAGGGATCTTGTGAGAGGAGACCCCACTGAGGACTAGATGTGTCTTGGTGGCAGGCAGCAAGACTGGCTATGCAAATGATTTTTTTTTTAAATTTTTTTTTTTTTTTTATTAACACAGAACGCTGACCCATGGGCCCCTTCTTAATATAGTGACATAAGAATCAGAATGTTGATTGTGGTCGCTCTACTGAAGAAGAAGAAGAACAACATAAAGTAACTTTTATTCAAGACTGGCACAGCCTTTTAGCCTTGAATAAAGTCAGACAAATAGAAAGACGACGAACAATCTAATAGTGGGGGGAAAAAAAAAAAACAGGCGCAGGCCAACAACCCCTCCATCATCACAGTAATGACTTGGCAAAGATTTTAACTTAAGGCAGGGGGGGGAAGGGGGGGGGGGGGATGAAGAAATCAAGGAAATATAAATATGAAATCTCTTCACTAGCTGCATGAGCGAACTATCGTAATCCCTCTTGAAGGCAGATCTATTTGTATTGCCATGCAGATTTGTGTTTGATATAATTTTTTTTTCCAGTTGTTGCTCTTTTGAATTGGTTACAGGGAGTACGGATGAGCTTGGAACATCCTTTTTTGGGAGGGTGTCTCCATTCGAAGTTTGTTAAGTGTGCACTGTGTTGGAGTTGTGGGCATGTATTTATTTCTGGGTGCAAGGGGTATCATTCTGTTCGTTATTAACTGTTTACTGTTTTCAAACTCACAAGCTTTTCTTTCATTGTAAATTGTTTTGGAAACAAAGTTTCACCAAAACTTTCACCAAAGACCTCAGCTGGAATGAACAAATGAGCAATGTTTACTCAAAAGCCAACAAGACCCTTGGCCTCTTAAGGCAAAACCTGAAAATTAGCTCCTGGGGAATCAAAGAGACAGCATACATGACCCTGTGCGACCCATCATGGAGTATGCTGCAACAGTCTGGGATCCCCACACAGACGTGACAGAGGAGGACATTGACAAGATCGAGAACATACAGCTCAGAGCAGCTCGATTCGTCTTGCGCTATCGCAACACCTCCAGCATATCAAACATGATTGACGAATTGCGATGGCCCTCGCTCCAAGTCAGACGACAGACTGCCCGCCTCACAATCCTTTACAAAACTTGAAACGATTTAGTGTGCAAGAACAGCATAAAGCAAAAGATGGAGCCTGCAGTGGCCCGCCAGAGGAGAGGCCACGACCATCAATATAACTAACCGAGATGCCGCACACAATACCAACAACAGACTTTTCTACTGAGAACAATCCGTGACTGGAACTGTCTGCCCCAGAGCGTCCTGGAGGCCACAACCATCTACACTTTTGTGTCGGGGGCCTCCAGACTCACTAAATATGTTTTTTTTTTGTTGTTTTTTTTTTGCTTTTTCTTCGCCGACCTCCTCCAAAGTGACAGAATAATCAACTGGTTGATTGCGGTCACTTTCTGGAAGAAGAAGAAGAAGTTACATAAAGGAGATTGTTTACTGACATATCAGGGGTGGCAACTAAAGCCCTCACCCCACCCCCTTCTTTTCTTAGTCTTAGTACAATCCATAAAAACCTATGAGATGGAAAAAAAAAAAGAAAAAAAATAGACAACACAATCAGAAAAAGCAAAACAACCAAAAACCTAACCAAATTTAGAAATCGATACACACAGATGTTAGTGATTGTGATTATCTGAAACTAAAGAGTGCGTGCTTGTATCAAATTCTCCAAGTCCAAACAGATCAACATTTTCACTTAAGTTTGCATGCCGAATCAGCTTGTACATGACTTTGTTCATGCTAAGCTAATACACATGCATGCCACACAAGAATCTATAGTATCTGCTGCCTTTTGTAGAACTGTTTCCTTGTGTAGTCTTATTGGCTACTGGCATAGTCTTACTTGTTGTTCAAAGTCTTACAATTACTACATACTAATTTGCATTGGTTAGCAATTCTTACCTTGTTTCATACAATATTTGGTGTGGCGAACAATTTTCCTAGCTGTTTCAACACAATGATGGATTAAATCTTGCATAGGAGCAGCTCAGGTAGGGTGTTATTATAAAAGAACTGAGTACGCATTTGTTTTTTCTTCAGACCTTATAGTGAAAATGTGACTGGTTGCTTTGAGTATTGAGATCAAGAAATTCTTCTGGGGCTCCTTCAGGGTGACATAGATCAGGAGAGCCAGGAAGGATTTAGTTGCTTGTAAATCGGGATAACAGTCTCCGGAGTTTTGTGTGCTCAGGGCTCCCGTTTAATCTACAGATCTATCAAGTGTCAAAACAATGACGGAGGGCAGAAAATGAAGCAGATCTATACGTGTGCATATTCCATGCTGCATGATTCCAAATACCATCAGATATTTTCTGCATTGCTTAAGCCTTAACATTTCACTCCTAACCAAAATTTGACTTTGCGCGCTGAATATGAGGAGATGAGTGGTTTCTCCATCTTCTTTTTCACTGTCCTAAATGTTTTTGTTTTTTTTGCCTGAAGAAGACCTAAGAGGTCGAAGTGCATTGTGTTTTGTGTTGAATGGATGGGTTTTGTCCCTGTACTCTGTGGCGTTGGTGGTAACTAACCCCTTCTTTTTCTAAATTTTGCTTGATTTTCCACACTAACCCATATCACTCTTAATCTCAAGTTATTTGTGCGTGTTTGCCATAAATTTATTATCATCAAATCTTGTGAGAAGAACTGTTTCTTTATGTAGGGAGTTTGACGTTTTATTTTAATGAATTATATGAGAAGAGAAATTATTGATTTTATATTACTACTGCTAGATAAAAACTGAATCGTTAAAGAATAACAAATGGGTGTCTGTGGACAGAGGATGTTAATGCAGTAGATTTTTTATGAATCATCCCTTCATGGAACTGTAGCTGTGAAACGGTTGTTACTTACTCAAAACATGATGTTGGATTCAAAGTGGATGATCATTTGGTTCTTTTTTTTACAATGGTAACTTTCCAGCTTTGAAGTATAGTGGGGCCAGAACTGTGCTTCCTCAGCTGTAGTTCCTTGGCAGATTTTACAAGGTTAAAGAAGAAGAGTTTAATTGAGAAAATAAGGTTTTTTTTTTCAAAGATCTTATATAGCTAGTTTGTATTGTAACCTAAAACTCATGATGCCAAAATGTGTCTAAGATTCAGAGATACATATGAAAAGATATTGAGAGAAACACATAACACACACACACACACACACACCCACACACACACACACACACACACACACACACACACAGAGGCACACACATATGTGCACATACGCACCCACACATACATGCACACACACATAGGCACACACACACACACACACACACACACACACACACACATGCACACACGCACGCACACTCCACGCGCACACACACACACACGCTCTCTGTCTCTCTCTCTCACTCTCTCCCCCCTCTGTCTGTCTCTCTCCCTCTCTCTCTCCACTTCATATTTTAATTTTCTTCCTTCATGTTTCAGGGCTTGATGCAAACCAAAACCAGGCTCCATACCATGGCCAATTTTTGGGGATCTTTTTCCACGAGAGGTTGGCAGAAGAGGAACAGGCCGCATGAATCAGCCATCAAGATCGGAGACCTGCTGTATCACAGAGTGTAGAGGGCTCCAGAGTCTGTGATGTGAATTTATACATTGGTGACACAGTGCGTCTCGAGTTTCTCCCTCATTGTTTGTTCGTTAGGTTGAGAGAGGCTACATGGCAAAACAGCACTGGGATATATGCCACATGTTAAATCTAGCAGATAACAAATTTACCTTGTCAATGGAACACGGCTGTTCATGTGACAGATAAAAGTATATCAGAAATCTTTTATCACCTACAGGGACAAAAGTATGTCAGAGATCTTTTATCTTCTGTTCACTGTATAACTAATTATTAGTGGTGTAAGAAATTTCTTTTGAGTACCGCACATGAAATCAAGGCCCAAATGTGGATCAGTTCTTGTTGAAACATAATGAACTGAATGAGAATTACAGTACGACAGACCTTGCCTCTGTGACAAAAATATTAAAGCTGGATCACTGGATGCTTTGGTAAAATAAAAATAATAAACTAGCATGCTCTCAATATACTTGAACGTGTGGTATATTCACAATGAAGAACTAAAAAAAAAAATCAGCCGACTACTTTCAACCACAGTCCTCACAGCGTATCGGAAGCAGATAGCCCTTCGGTCAGTGTGCATTGCATTTAAGCCATTCTTTCAAGCTCCCAGAGGGAAAACGGGGAATTTCGAAAATGTTGCAGACTATTGTCTTGATCCCTTAACTACATAATGAAATAAAGAGAATCAAGCTTAAACAACTTAAGCAGTGATGCTATTGGCCCATGCTATTGATCGAACTTTGTGGGGGAATAATCTATTGTGTGAGAGTACCCAGGCTGGTCAATAGCAGAATTGTTTAAAATGGCGAATCATTCATGTCAAAAAGATGCAAGGTGTGCCACACAGTCGGTTGATATAGAATTATAAAGAAGTGAATTTGTCCATTCACAATTATAGCATTATGGGAGTGAATTTGTCCATTCACAATTATAGAATTATGGGAGTGAATTCGTCCATTCACAATTATAGAGTTATGGGAGTGAATTTGTCCATTCACAATTATAGAATTATGGGAGTGAATTTGTCCATTCACAATTACAGACTTATGGGAGTGAATTTGTCTAATCACATTTACAAGATGGTGATCGTGTTCTTTTAAAAGTGTTAACACTGCAGTCTTAATAAGCGATTTCTTCATAAGACAGTTTGTTCAGTTTTATCTAAATTTGTTTTCAGTCTGTAATTTATGTTTCTATCTTATTTCAGATAGATTTAATTTTGGGGAATGAAAGAAGACCTGTCCAGTATAATTTTGTTCTGAGTGGGTTACATGCAGTGCATTTGCCAGTGTTGGTGGTTCCCCTTTTTTTTTCCTTTTTTTTTTTTTTTTTTTTCCTTTTTTTTTTTTTTTTAAAGTAACATTTTTGTGTAGGGTAAATCCTTTTCAGTTTCTGTATTTTTCATAGTAACACTTGGAGTCTAGTATCTCTGACACAGCTAAAAGGCTGTTCAAGTGCCTGTGGTTGAGTTCAACATTGGTTTTTTTTTTTTTTTTTTTTTTTGTCAAGAAATTTACTACATATGGTAACATTGTATTCTGTTCAAGAAATCACCACACAAGGCCCCCGTTTATCTTTTATGAATATAATTTGTACACTACCATTTTGCGGTCCTGTTTATCGTTTTATAAATATAATTTGTACACTTCCATTTGAAATTGCGGCATTTTGTTGCCGAACCATTTTCATTTTTCTGGTTTTGTTTTGTTTTGTTTTGTTATTTAATTTATTTATTTTGTTTATCTTGTTTTGTGGTAATTAAATCCAGGAAAATACGAGATTCTTAATGAAGTAACGAAGGGTATAATGTTAAGACACTGTAAAAGTTTAATGGTGGGATGCAAACTGTTGTCGTCATTGGAACCTTCATGAAAAAAAAAAAAAAAGAGAGAAGAGGAAAAACCAGAACTTCAGACCATTTAATTTACTTTGATGGTGTTTTCAGGTGGTAAAGGCTCACTGGTGTGTGCTGATCACCTGCCCCTATTTCCAGGCTTTGTACAACAGTGGTCTGAATGAATCTGTGACAGGGTAGGAACTGGCTGACATGACATTCAGTTGTGTGTGTTTTTTGTGTGATTGTGTCATGGAGTGAAGTTCTCACTGTTGTCTTGAAGTGGCAAACTTGTTTCCCTTCCCCGAATCCTTCGCCCTCTCCCCCTTCTCCTGTACCCTTCCCCTGCCCTGGCCCCGCGTGTCCTACTCCCCCTACCCCCCACCCTCTTACCTACTCTTCCCAGCTACCCACCACAAGCCTTAGAGTGCTACAAAGTCCTAGGAGAGAAAAGAAAAGGGCAAGGAAAAAAGTATTGGGATCAGGGTTTTGATCAAGGACGGTACATCTTCAGTTTACGCTCTCAGCCACACCGGAGTTATTGCATCGGCACATCCTTTTTTTTTTTTTTTGCCCAGTTAGAGATCAGTGATCATTCTTCATTTTCATAGTCTCAGTGTTTGTCTTGCTTGAGGAAGACCAAAGAGGTTGAAACGCTTTGTGTTTGTCTGGTTCTTGTAAACTGTGTTTTATCTCTGTCTTTCAGCGCGTACAGGAATTTTTCTTTTAAGTTTGTTTCAGTTTTTACGTGCCTACAGAAGGTGCCTCTCTTTTGAGACTTACCTCCAGTACCAAAAAAAAATCCCTAGACGTGTCTCAAAACTGTCAGCTATGAAAGGTGCACAATTCTCAAAAAATCTCAGAAATGCAGCACATGTACAAGCACGCACACACACGCACACACACACACGCAACCACACACACCAAACCAACACACACACACACACATTTGAATTTGTTAAACTCGGGTCATGCTCACATAAAAAACATACAAAACTCTCACTTAAACTCCCAAGTTGCAAGAGTAGGACAAAATGGATTGGAAAATAAAAGGTGTAACTGCAAGCTTTTTCTTCTTCAACCTCATTGAGGGCATCAACCCAAGGGACTGACACCAGGAAGAGCGGCTAGTCACGTTTGGGCTATTTTTGTAGTAGCCACACGCAAGAGTGACGGGGTCGTTAACGCAAAGCGGGGGCTTAACACTATCTATCTAGGGAAAACGGTCGCTTAGCAAACCCAAATCCCTTAATAACTCTTTGTCAGTTCTCTCCCTTACTTTACTGCTGATAAACTAGGACTTGCAATTGTTCCGTTAGAATTCCGATGACGTATTCTTCATTCGTTTTGGATTTACGAAGAGAAAAACAAAAAGAGAAAGTGTAAGGTGAGAACCTGCCATGTATGCTAGGAGCAAACTGGCCACGGACGAGAGCACAGGCGACCCACTTTCCCACCGGTACGGGGCAATAGTTCTTTTTTTCGCGGCCACCCATTCCATTCATAAAACAATGCCTCCTGCGAAGCGAACCGGTCATGACGGTGGTACTGAATTGACCAGCAACTCGCGCTAAAGTTCAAAGCGCTTTACTGCACGAGAATCTGATTTCCGGGCTGCCTGCAGGAAAGAAAGGAGGGAATTGTGCTGCTGCCCAGTTGTCCAGGAGCAGGAAGGCACAGGGAGGAGTTCTGCAAAACGGCAACAGGGTGTGTAGGGATGAAAAGAGTAATGCTTTGAATTCCCACGCATGACTGCAAAAACTTTGAAGGTTTTTCCTCAACCAGTCAATATGTGTTGCATGCCAAAGGGGAACGCTGTATTTGTGATGATTGCAAACACAGCTGCAGGATGAATCAACCATAAGACCATACCCTAATTCAAAGCACAACAAAATCAACGACCAGAATACGACTAACTCATTAAGTGCTCACGACCAACGCTAGTATTAGCGTACTAGACTGGCGTCAAAAAGCGGCGCAAGGTGCGCACCACAGTTAGAGACTCGACAATTATAGTACAAAATGGTTGGACAGATTTATCACTCTCACATTTGTATTGGAAAATGATGTGCTCAAAAATCTATTTTAGTTACCGAGGCCACACAGTGTCTATATTGCTATAGCAAAGCACATTATTATGTGTAAGACTCATAGAAAATTTTCATGCAAGATGGATTACAGTTTATAAACTTGGGACTGGTCGTGTTGAGTGGACCAGAATCTATTAATTCGTATGTATGATACGGAGTCACGAGGCTCTTAATCAAGATACGGGGGGAAAGACATGCTAACTAAAATTGTTTGCCAAACTCTGTAAAAGTGTCAGCAGCTCATGAGGAGGAACGACCTTTGTTGCAAAGCTCTATCTCTCTTTCAAACACTGATTGTTAAAGGACTTGATAAACGGTACTTAGGCCAAAAGCGTGATTTACTTGGCTGGCATGTGTTTCAGTGGCAAGAGGCTTGATGAAGACTTCAGGGGCCAACACTAAATACAATTTGTGTCCCGAAGTTTGAGTTGAGTAAAAGGATTATGAGCTGAGACATCTCTCTCTATCTTCTACTCTCAGGTTCTGTTGCATGTATGTCTGTCTGTCGTCTGTCTCTCTCTCTCCTCTCTCTTTATTCAACCCCCGCACCCTCATCACCCCATACCCCCCACATCCCGTTCTTGTGGCTTTATCGTTCACCAAAAATGTACACAGCATAAGTAATTGCAATGCAGTGATTCTACAGGTGGACGTGAAACTGGACTTATATGGGGACGCGGACGCTATGAAGGCAGCCATCAAAGTTTCTCTACAACAGGGAAGCTGGAGCTTCTCCATGGACAATGTCCAGCACAAGTCCTGGAGGTGGCCCCCCGACTACTATGTTGATGGAGGACCTGACCGCCCGGTTGTTGGTGCAGCAGTTCCTGGAAGACGCCAATCTTCACCTTGGAAACTGTGTTTCAGGTCCGTCGCTGCCAGTTTCCACTCGGAAAGTTGCTCTTGTTGTTAAAGGTTGCGAAAGTTAGCTTTGAACTCTGACCTTTCAGTGGGAGGAGCATTGTCCTCTGTCGTTTTCTTCCTCTGCCAGACCTGCGTCCCATTTCCTGGCTGGAGAAAAGATCCAATCATTCCCCAACCTGAAGGGGCTCAGATACTGACGCAGGCATCGATTAGTACGTGTATCAACATCTTTTCCCGTAGCGTTGGAGTAGTGGTTGGGGCGTTTAGTGTATGGTGGAAACAGGCCTACTACTGAATCTGCTGAGGGACTGGGCAATGGTGTCACAAGCGAGTCACTAGCTAGACGATCCAGTTGGTGGTGTTTGTGGGGTATAAGGGAGATGCTTAACACTGGCTCTATACGATTGAGAGAAAACTATAACTTTGTGTGAGGGAGGGAAGCGATAGGTTGGGTGGGTTAGGGGAAGAGAGAGAGCGAGAGGTAATTAATTTTCTAATGAAAAAATAGAAAAAGAGAAGGAAAAAAAAAGCGTTGTGCAAGGGACCATTTGTCTGTAGGTGGTTAGAGCAAAACGCTGGCTTTATAAGTACAACACATGATACTGTCAGTAGAGTTGGTGGTGGTGGTTTGTGTATGACGGAAACAGGCACAGTCTGAATACCGCACGGAAGGACTCTCTGCAATACATGTGTCACTAGAGGGGGGTCCATTGGTGGTGGGTTTGTGAATGAAGGAAACAGGTTCCTCGTCCTGACAACTACGCTAGAGGGATTCTGCAGTAGTCACTGGAGGGGGTCAGTTGGTGGTGTTTTGTGCATAATGGAAACAGGCACAGCTGAATACCACTGAAGGGACTTGAGCAGTAGTCAGTATCCCAGACCTGTTTTGGATAGCTTCCTGGAGACTGCTGGTGCTGAGGGCTGCAAGAGGACCAGTCTGAGTGTGGTGTGTGTACAGTGAGTAGGACTGAGTCTTGGGCTCTGGTTGTGACGCAATTGAGAGGGGCGTGGGAGGTAGGAGGGGCAGAAACCCACACCGCCTGTTCACTCCCTCCCCATCTTACTACCCCTCCCCTCCTGACCAGGTTTTGTTGTTTGTTGTCGCAGGTCATGTGATGGCCAGCAGTACAAACTTGGACGCTGTGTACAACAAGCAGCTTTTCCATTTGTACTGTGGTCATCTGCCGGAGCTGCTGCAAGGGGACCAGCGCTGGACATTGGACCCAGGACCTCTGTTCTGTCCGTATTCTTCCAGGACCCCCACTCTGTCCTACGTTTAAAGCGAGAAGATTTCCTTTCCATTCCTTGTCCGGTACGGTGGACTACTTTTGCGGTTTTTTGTTGTTGTTGTTGTTGTTAATTATTCTTCTTTTAATTCAACGGATCATGTATATTTTTAACTCATTAAATCATATTTCTCAGCCTTTGGTTAGTTAGAAACTGTAGTTAATTTTGAACTCATAGTAATTAAAATCATCATATTTCTCAGTCTTTGGTTAGAAAAATCTTGTTTAACTTGTTTAATCTCATAATTAAATCATCATATTTCTCAGCCTTTGGTTAGAAATGTATTAAATTTGTAAATCATAGTAATTAAATCGTCATATTTCTCAGCTTTGGGTTAGAAACTGTTATTTAATTTTTCACACTTGTAGTAATTTAATCGTCATATTTCCTCAGCCTTTGGTTGGAAACTGTTATTAAATTTCTAACTAAATTTCTAACTCATAGTAATTAAATCGTCATATTTCTCAGCCTTTGGTTACAAACTGTAGTAATTTTTTACTCTTAGTAACGAAATCAACGTATACATTTCAGCCTTTGGTTACAAACCTGTATTGCATTTTTGCTCATAGTAATTAAATCGTCCTATTTTTCACAGTCTTTGGTTAGAAACTTGATCTGACGTTCATTTGTTTACCTAGGTGTTTAATTGTTTGTGCACTGAGAACGCACTGGACCTACATGGTTGGCATTTCTGCTCTTAATGTGTAAAGCTCCTGTCTCTGCTGTGAAGGTCTGTGGGGGCAAATGTCTCCCCACAGTGACCGTCATGTTCTGGAACACAGGCATTTTGCTCTGCAGGCTCATCCTTCAGTTTGTACAGAAATATAATTATATGCATCTTCAGACAAAAGCACCTGGATGGCTTTGGGGCTCAGTCCCACCTTCACATGCGTGTTTCTGCCTGATTGCCAGGTTGAGTGTTGAAGGCGATCTTTCAGTCAAGGAAGTGATCTCTGCCCCGGGCCGTGCGCAGGATAACACTTTCAACCATTAGTGGACATTTCTGACTGAACTTAGTTAATTTTGTGACATGTACATTCAGACCTGTGCACTGTCCCCACGATTTTTGCGTATAATCTCACAAAATTCAATACAGCTATACGAGTCTACGTTTGAAAACTCTGAATTATACGAAATTTTTGATGACCGAGGGTCACAAAAATGCGCTAAAACACGTTATCCGTTTGAGTCCAAGAGTCTGGTCCAACTTTCAAAAGTTCCATGGTGCATGCACACTTCCTTCCTCTCTCAGCATGGCTTCTCGTCAGCTTCGACTCGCGCCCATGAAACAGTGAAAATTCAGACTCATTGGTGGTAGCTGTAGTCAGAAAGAAAAAGAAATGCGAACAGAAGTACAAAACCAGCGTATCATACAATTTTCAAGTTCTTCATAGATGCAGTTTGCAGCGTCTCAGCTGACAGTTTAAAAGAGCTGCAAATCACTCAAATCTGAAAAAAAAAATTCACATCATAATTATTATGCTCTTCAGAAAGACTGCTAAGCTTATCAACACAGACAGTGAAAAAGTGCCCATAATAGCATATGAAAGAATAGATTACATCAAGATTTCTTTTCCCATTATGTCTATCAGTATAGTCAAAAAGTGAAGAGACAGTTATTTTAAAAAGTGTTATTAAAAAAATTCACATCAGTTAATGTTCTGTTAATTTTCTGAGCAAAGGCTTTGCCCATGGAAGACACTGGAAAGAAACTCGGATTCGTTTGACAATCATTGATTGTTAATGAAGCCACTTTAATGCCTTTCAGTGAAGCCACTTTAATGCCTTTCATGATAAGAAACATCTTTTATAATGATACATTTCAGTGTTTCTATGTCTTGAATGCATTCAGTATTGTTTCCTTGGCAGTTACTTGCGTTGCAAAAAACTTACACATATTACACACAGGTGTGTACACATTGTAGGGCCAAAACCAAACATAGAATTTCTGAGGGTAACCAGGTCTGTAAATTTCAAACCTAATCCAAGATAGAAAAAGCACAATGCCACTCTTCTCATTTTCAGCCACACATGGCCTTTATCCAGAGAAAAAAAAACACAAAAATAATGCAACTACGTGATGTCCATCTTTGGCAACTGGTCAGAGCAAAGAATTGACTCATAAAGAATAATACGCAAGTTTGACATCATTAATATGTGATTGTCATAACAAGGGGAAAAAAGAAACAAAAAAAGAAGGTCGGGAGGGGGGGGGGGGGGGGGGGGCAAGTTTTGTGTATGTGTGTGTGTGATGCATGTGTGTGCGTGCGTGCATGCATGCGTTGTATGTGTGTGTATGGTTATAACTGTAACCAGTGTACTTCAAAAAAACATAATAGCTCCATAAAATCACAATGAAAATGAACCCATAGAATAATGTGACCATAGTCCTGTCTGTGACTGTGCATGGCATACAAGGACTGTCATCTGAAAAATATTTTGTATATAAATTTTCTGCAAAAACTCATCAATGTTGTTCATAGGTAAAATCTGGATAGGGTTGTTACAGATTTGTCTTAACATTACATCCATTTGGCATCCTTGTGTCTAATGTCCTTATCCATTTTTCTTCAGTAAGCAAGTCTGAAGCTTTGCTTTCACCATAGCTTTTGCCAACACTGCAACAGCAAGGTCTTCCACTGAATGATGAAAGAAATGTGCGCATTATTGGCTTTTCTCTTTGGAACTGGATGTCACGTCTGTGTTCCGCTATTCTTCTTTCAATGAATGTCTGGTTTCACCAAAATAAAACTGTCTTATCACACGGTTTACACAACCCGAGCATATATCAAATTCTATCTGCACATGTCACATTACTCATAACATTGTGTTGAATATTTCTGCTTTGTGTCAACACCCACTGTGAAGCTACTAGTGAAGAACAGGTGTCACAATCACAAGCTTCTGCTTTTTCCCTTTACTGCTCTTTCAGTTTTTCTGGTGAACCAACGTATCACACAAAGTTTTATCCCGTCTGTATGCAGTCATCGGTATTTATGGAATACTTTGCGCATGTATTCTGACTTATAGAGCATATCACTATGTCTCTTGCTAGTACAGCTTGTACATCTGAAATAACCTTGAAAATGTCAACACTAGTGGTACTCTTTCTAGTGGTAATCCAAGATAGTTTAGAGTTTGCTATTTAGCTAATATTTTTATATGGGAACCCCATCAATGTAGCTATGGTTTCCATGGGTTATTTTTACAAGTCGTAAAATGCAGAAAGACAGATATTTCCACAGATTTATGTATGTTTCATAGGCGATGCTGATTTACTGAAAAGGGCAAAGTGTGGTGAAAACATTCAAGTTCAGCCTTTTTATGTATCAGAAAATGGCCAGGCAGACTATTGCTTCAGGGCAAAACTTGCTACAGTTTGAGATGCTGAATGTATTTATCTGAAACTGGGGTTGAGATAGGACTTACCCCCCCCCCATCACATGGTTTAAAGTTCAGCTGTGATGGATTGAAAAAGAAATTTTAAGATGAAGAAAGGAAAAGGTTTTGTTGTGATATTATTTAAAAACTTCTTTGCTTCTCTTTTTCTAGAATTTTAAAAAAAGGAGCTTCATAAGTGTTTGAACACATGAGCGCACACATGCAAAATAAACACGCACACGCACACACACACACACACACACACACACACACACACGCACACACACACTTAAGATATACATGCAAATGTGCACTCAAACATAACGCACAAACACTCTTCGCACACACATGGTAAAAATCAGAGAAATATGTTTTCTAACCCATTAATTTTCTTTGTCTTTTGTTGTGATTTGACAGGGTGGACAGAAAAAAGACCATCAGAACAGAGTTGAGCATTTTCCAGAGCTGTTCAAGGGGCTCAACTTTCTCTGGTCACTGAAGGTTTCCTGAAAGATACTGTTCTTTGCCACCCACTGGTCCAACAGTCGGAGGATTGTCTGGTATGGATTTTGTTCTTCAGCTTCCATATATAACTGTTTTTCAAAAAGGAATAACTTTTATAACAGGGAAAAAGGATTTTCTTCTTTCTCTCTCTCTCTCTCTCTGTCTTTTTTTTTTGTTTCTTGTTTCTGACCCCCCCCCCCACCCCCACCCCCCCCAGCTTTTTTTATAAGCCACAAAATGTTTACCACATAGCACTGAAGGAGCAAACTATGAAAGCATTTACTCTTCAAAAGAAGAGTTTTGGTCAAGATGTAGGAGTGATGAATTTAGACTCTCTCTCTCGCCCTTGCTCCTCTCCCTACCTTCCTTTTGGATAATGTGGCATGTGCTTCGGGCAGGTAGGGTTGGGGAAAATGTCAACACTAGTGGTACTCTTTCTAGTGGTAATCCAAGAGCACAACATCGCTCTTAACGCAGCTGCCCATGCATCCCAGCTTTTTAAAGAAGAAGCGTTCTCAGATTCAGAGATCGCCAAACAGTTAAAAGAGCGGTCGAACAAAGACAACACACATTGTGAGGACCCTTACCGTGGGGTGTACTGCAGAATGGACCGTTTGTGTTGGGGACTGATGGAAGTCAGGAAAGAGGGTGGGGGGCGGGGGACAATTCTTTCCTGGGGTGGTGCCAATACTAAAAGAATGACACAATCGCCACTGAGCTGATAGCCAACCCCACATGCACAGAGTCAGCAACAGGGGAGAACATTTTTGAGGTTGTTTCTGGCGAACTATCAAGTCTTGGTGTGCTATGGCAGAACTGCCTGTCTTTGGTTTGTGATAATGCAAATGTGATGACTGGCAAGAACAAAGGTGTCATCGCATATGTTCAGGACATATCAGTGATATGCATTTCAAGTGTATTCTACCATTTCATAATTTGTTAAAAAGATTTCTTGTGACACTAAAAGAAAAAGCTGTTGTTTTGAAGAAAAGTAAAGTTCACAAAAATTGTGCGAACAATTTCATCGCCATCGTGGTTGTTTGAAAAAAGGTACAGTGTCGCGCTGATTACTCTTAGCTCTCTGAAATTACACATTTCTGCCTCACTGAGCATCAATTCTTACTCATTGGTCTCTTACAGGGGTTGGCAGGTTCTGTGAGATCCCTCTCCTCTCTCTTTCTCTCTCTCTCTCTCCTCCTCTCTCTCTTTCTCACTGACTCCTATCTTTCTTTTCATTTCTTTTTTCTGACCCTAATTACAAGAGTATGTTCACACATAGTTTATAAAGTTTGTGTTAAAGCATTTTGTCTCCTAGAAAGGTCGCTCTTCCCCCTCAGTAAAAAAACATATAAGAAAACTCCGATGTATGTAGTTATCCCAGATCCTGTTGGGAATCAGATCTGGTTAGCACACCGTCGTCATGAGTTGTAATTCAGACTCAGTATGATAGTATACTGGTTTGGGGTCTGACATATGGCATGGCAGTAATACAGACTGGCGCACCGCTCATTGCTATTAGTTACTGGGGGGTGTGATTCCGGTAACGCGGTGGCACGCAGCCACACCTACCCATTACACATCTTCGTTTAAAATCAGCCATATTGTCACTGATACTAGTTGTAGTGATATTAACTTTCTACCATTGAAGCTGTTCCTGATCGTGCATTTGCACTATGCAAAATTTTTTTCATGTAGTAATTCAGACATGGGCTAAAGGTTAGCTGTTATTTAGTTTTACGCCACCCCACTCTCCAACCATCGTCTCACCATGTGATCCAGTGCCCCCCCCGACTACTTCAAATGGTAAGTAGAGGATTTGAGTTCTTTGAATATGTTCTCATGTTTTCGTTCACACTTTCCACTCATCCACTGTCTGTCTGTCTCATCTCGGGTCTGTCTGTCGTCTACTGAATATATACTTGCTAAAGATCCCCTTTTACAGACCTATACAGACTGCCACCCACAGCGTCCTCTTCTATCTTTTGGTTTAGGACAATTCGTGGTTTTATTCATGAAGAAGTTTATCTTAACTGAAGACCTTCAGTTTCATGTCTTGATTCATCAAGCGTGAATGAACGAATGGAGCCATATTTTCAAATCGTAAAGCGTACTTCTCCCATGATTCAGATCTCTGTGGCATTGCGAGTTGCAAGCGGAAATCAGAAAACCAAATTCTTCCGTTGAAACACTGAATGACGGTCCCAACGGGATCACAAGGGAGGGAAGGACAACAAAGTAGAATAAAACGCACCTGCTGGTGTGCTGGATTTAGACATGTAGTGAAAGGGCCTGCTGAATTTGACAACTTTTGAAAAAGTACCTGAAATTCGTTTCATAGCAACCCCTTTGTCTTGAAATGTCGGTCTTTTTTTTTTTCCCAACGTATTGTGAACAACTTGATATATTTGGCTTGTACTGTTTGAAAATGTTTTTACTGAGAATCGCAAATGCAAATGGATAAGATGTCAACAGGCCACAAACTGTTTCCTGTCACCAGAGTTGCGTCACTTGCTGATTACAAATTCAGAGGAGCTTTCATACAGTCGATTCCCAGTTGCGCAAAACCCAGGACAGCTCTCAGGACTATGGTTTGAGCCCTTTTTCTGTCTCCGCAAACCTAGGATCAGCAAGATGGAGCAAATCTTAGGGATGTTGTGATTATGAACCCAAAGGTCAGGGCTAAGAAAACAAGAAAACAGTATCACCAAGGCGAGCAACTGACCAAGCTAGGTGCTAGTATTAAAAAAATGATTATTGATAAAGGTGTGGTTTACCAGGGGGATTTCTGCTGGCAGTCCCCTCACTTTGAGCAACTAGGTGGCATAGTGCATAAGTTTGTTCAGTTTAAAGAATGGCATACAGAAATAAGTTAAGGACATGAAGTAGACATACAGACAAGCCATTCTGAACATTCCTGGTTCCTGCATTCAGGCTGTAGCTGAAGCTCTATGGGAAAAATTCAGTGTGATGAGTACAGCCAGTAGTATATGAGGAGTCCTGAGCGCTGTGTCGTGGTTGATGTGTTTGGTCAGGTTTTATCCTCCCAAAGCAGAATCCCTCCAAGAAGCTCAGAAAACGAGGGGCACGTTGCCGATTTCACCCCATGTGGGACTCTGGGGTCATGCTGGACGTCAGCATATGGGTGGGGGGGAGCGTGGGAACGACTTGACAGGAAAAGAATTTGAAATGGCGTGGGAATGAGCAGAAAAAACACAAACTACAGGCCTATTTCCTTGGGATGGCCGTAGTGTGAAACTTGCCAGGACCTCCCTACGGCATTTGGACAACCCCTGCATGACCCTGACTGGTGACGGGAAATTGTAGTGACGAAACTCTATACAGACCAGCCAGCGTGAAGAGGACAAATGAGATCCCTGAGCTACTCTTTCAGGAGAACAAAGGGGAGTCTGATCAAGGTGAGCAGAAAAGCTTTAAGAGGACAAAGGAAACTAGGAAAGAAGAATGAAATTGATGTTTCATAGAGGGTCGCAATTATTATGTCCCCTCTTCTGTGCGTGCCCCCAGGCTTCATAACGTGACTGGGCATTGCACCCACACACTCGTTTCCGATACCGTTTTCTGCCCCACAGACTCACAGCCCCCAGCCAGTCTGACTGCAGCCCCAGCACCAAGCAGCTGAACAGGGAACTGTCAAGTTCAAGCCTTCCGAGGCAGGCACCCAACGCGAGGAGATACTGCGCTGCTGCCGCCGGAATAGCTTCGTGTTGGTGGAAACAGCAGACTCGTAATCCCGGGTGTTTGTGCTGTGCGGGTCAAATGTGTGCCTCCACCGGGCCTTTTGGTACAGCGGGATTTTCCCTCGGAAGTTAACATTAGTTCTGCACTTCATTCCCCATACAGTCCTTCAAATGAGAATAGCGTAAAACCGAGATTTCTGTGTGCCGTGTCGTGAACGCACGCATAACATCTTGCACACAATGTAAAATCCCATCACCAACTTTCGGAAGAGAGAAGGCCCGTTTGGCCGTTGGTATGGATGACACGTTACACATACAGCATGCATCGTGCCGTGAGAAATGGAAAGAATGAAGGATTTAAGGAACACTGAGTGAACGATATTGAACGATATCAACTGGATGACACGGGCACAAGGAATTCGACTGAATGAAGCGCCAGCTGGCAGCTCTTCAGTCTGGCACTACCCAGGTAGGCAGCCCGTTGTGTAACGAGTGTGGATTGTAAAGCGCTTAGAGCTTGGTCTCCAGCCGAGAATAGCGCTATAGAAAGTATTCATTATTATTATATAGGATGATTAAGTCACTTCGTGAGATGTTCAGTGGCACTGTGGTCTGATTCACAAACAGACGCCAGCAGGACCCACGCACTACAAGCCCGCCTGCTGACAATGACTAATGTGCTTAGTTGCATAGACATCGGGGTGAGTGAGCTCTCCCTGCTGAAGGGCACACCACGTTCATTCGTTCATTTCATTCATTCAGCCCCCAGGACTCGCCAATACCCTGACCCCCAACAGATCAAACCAAGGCCACAGACATGGAGAGGCGATCGAAACTTGTGTCACGAATCATGAGGACAGGCAGGGCGTGAAGGGCTACAGAATTTGAGGGCTTTTTTATGCTGATGGATGAGAATGAGGATGATCTAGATGCTGCAAAATTTCCATTCCAGTCTGAGACTGCATGACAGGGCTGTACTCTACGTTCACTTTCATAATAATCCTGGTGTCAACCAGGCCCCGAAGAGATACAGACACCTGCTGTGCTGGTCTGGAAGTTTGAGCAACATTCTCTCAGAGGCATCCGTTAGTGGTATGGAAAAAGGTGCTTGAGTGTTTGGTCCCAGGTTGTCCCAGTTGAGCTCGTAACAAACTCAGCTCTGGCTCTTGGAGCTGGCTGGGGCGCGCAGAAAAATCCATTCATGACTTCGATGGAATGCGAAGCCATGACCTCCCAGTCCGGAGTCCATGCTTCATGCTCGCCGGCGCCAAGGTCGCGTTGGTCATAGTATATAGAGTTTCGAGTAGAATGCAATGGAACTCTCACTTAGATCATCTCTATCACCCTAGAGTTATCCATCCTGATCATAAGAAAAGAATGTCTCACGGTAACCTCATTTTCAGTATTTGGTGGTCAGCCAATCACTTTGACTCCCCAAGATGAGTTTGGTATTAAAGTTGCCAGTACACAAGCATCACGGACTGTTATGAGGGACATCTGTTGTGTGTGAAGCCGAACTAGTGGCGTCATGGGTGGGGGGGGAGGTGGGTGGGGTCTTCTGTCATTCACTCACGGTTAGCTTCACTTGTGAAAAAATAGACCTGTGGCAGTGACAGGTACTTTGAATTAGAAAGGGGACCGTTCACGTGCCAGCAAAACCAATTTCAATAGCCAGCACGGTGTGTCCGCGTTCCTGTGGGGTGCCTGCATGACACCATGGTAGTGGTTGCTTCATGTAGAGTGCCAGTAGCTGGGGGCAGCAAGAATCGAGATGAACGGTGGGTGCGCACTCAACAGTGATGACAAAAAAAAAGGGGGGGGGGGGGGGAAGAATAAATGGAGGTGTGTTTTGTGTGATTTTATCAGAACTATTCTTAAAGGAAAAAAAATAAATTCTTCTCCCAGCAAGAAACATTTTTTCTCTGAATTAGCTCAATTAGTGTGCATTTATTTTTAATCAGAACTATTCTTAAAAAGAGAAAGCTTTTTATTTCCGACAAAAACACATTTTTTTTTCGGGCGGGGCAATTAGCATATATATCAGCTCCCATTAGCTCAACCCGCAGTGATGGAGATCAAAACCTACAGAATGTTGCAGCACTTGTCGACAGTGTTCTGTTGTTGTTTGATCTTGGTTTCAGTTCAGTTGTTGCCCTTCAGAGAACTTCGACATTGAATTTCATTCCACTCTCTTCATTCCTGCAACATGGCCGAAACTGTTTTGTTGGGTGGCATCCAGCAAGTGCCCAAAAAAAAGACATCCCCCCGGGGGTCGGCGCAAGAAAGCTGCCAGAGTCCCAAGAGAAGAGAAACAGTGAGAAGAAAGGCGCTATGGACCTTGTTTACCATGTGCAGCTTCTGGAGTTGATCAAAACACCCGGTGAGTGGTATCAGTAGACGTGGCTGTGAGCCCTACACAAATACTGTATATGTGTATTCATGTTTGTGTGTTGTTGTGTGTTGTGTTTGTCTTCTAGAATCTTTCCTGGCTTAAAAAAATTCGTTTTAATTAAGTTTTAAGTTTTTCATCATGTTGTTTCGCCTTCAATGGAACAAAATTGGGGTGAAATCGTATGGGTAAAACAGTCTGTGCTTGCAAAAGGAAAAAAAAGAAAAGAAAACATTTTAAAAGTATTAGCCTAATTAATAATAATAATAATGAATATTTCTATAGTGCAAATCCTAGATTAGCTCTAAGCGCTTTACAAGGACTAACGAAAACACGCGCACACACACGTGCGCACGCACGCACACACGCACACACGCACGCACGCAAACCACACACCCAGGCACGGCGAAGCAGATCAATGCACACAGCACACATGGGAAAGCGGGCATGCACAGCTACTCGCGTGCATCTTCACACACACGCACTCATACAAACTGACATCTGTGTATAACCGGGATTTTTGAATTATCAGCCGAAAATAGACGGTAAAAAGATGTTTTTTAGTTTCATTTTAAAGACTGGAAAAGAGAGTCACAATGCCTGATGTCGTGTGGAAAGAGATTTCCAAGTTTTAGGAGCCAGGAAGGAGAAGGATCGATCCCCCCCCCGCTTTTGTATTTGAATCTGGGAGGAACCAGGAGCAACGAGTGTCAGAAGACGAACGAAGGGGTTCTAGCTGGGCAGTATGAGTTTAGAAGGTCAGACAGATAGGGGCGCGCGAAAGCACGAGGAGAGAAGTGGGTGAAATCAGTTTTGGTTTTACTTCAGGATCAGGTAAGGAGAGTGTCCGACGACAGCCCTATACGAGTTAATTTCCAGAGAAAGCATATTTACAGACACAGTGGTTGCACTATAGTCAGCCTTCATGTCTCAGATCGCTGTTGATAAAGGACGCCAAGTTATGTGTGTTATTGACAACTGTGGACGCAGGCCCAAGGACTGCAGATCAGAAGGGAACGCATTTACAGACAAACAGCAGGTGTTTAAAGCTAGGTGAGGCTGAAACAGTAGCTGCTTCAGGTTTGTATTCATGGTTTAGCGTGAAGGTTAGTTGTTGCAGACAATGACTGATCCTGACTTGAAAGAGCAGGACAACACATTCAGACAATGCCCCCTTCATTGGTCGAGATCAGAGGCTGATTCCCCGAGCGTCTTAGCTGGTTGTCGTGTCGGCAAAACTCTGGTGAGTTGACAGGAGGTGGGTTTCAAGGATCGGAGAGAGAGGATGGGTCGTACATTACAATAGAATGTACAGCTCAAGCGACTTCAGCCTCTGTGGAACCCCAGATTCCAGCCTGTCGTGAAACAAGATCTGCCGTTGTTGACAACGATGTCCTGACTGCGTGTTCTATCTCTACCACCAGGTATGCTTTGACTTGAAGGGTTCATGTGGAAAGCTGTTCCTGAACGCCGAAATATCCTCTTCCAGACCCCAGCCACCAAGATATGGAGTGAGCATCATATTCCATAGGATGAAATTCAGCGAAATCAGATTCTGTGAGTCAGTGACGATCAGCCTAACTACACACATAGAGACATTACTTTTGTTCATAAGATGCAGTCGATTCAAGCTGACTCAGATTTATTCCAACAGTGAAGAACAAAAGAGAGCTGAACACCGGTAACTTGACCAAGCATCATAGGGCAGACTGAAAGGGATTTGAGTAGTTCATCTCGAGATGGCGAGGATAGAGCGCTGAGAGAACAACTCTGTCTATCATTCTGTGGAAACAAAGGGGAAGATTTGAGGACTGGGACGGTGGAGTTTTTCAGCCTGATTTTGGGGTCCGTTCAACCAGCCCCCTTTTTCAGTAGACGCATTGACAAGAGGCGAAGCTTGTGTTCCTTTGGATGATGGTTCAGAAGGCTGTTGTGTCATTGTCTTTTAAAATGAGGTAACGAATGGGCGGTGAGAGAGAGTCTGAGTGTCGTTCTCTTTTCAATCGAGGTTATCAGATGCCAACTTACATGGGGCTATTGTCGGCATGAGTGACGACTGGTGGTGTTTCTGTGCTGTGTTCAGACTGCTGTACAAAACCCGAAAGAGTAATTAGAAGGCCTGGTCTACTACAAGAGGAGAGTATTATCTGGACGCCAGGAGATGCCCTATTTGGTCTTTTGTCCTTGTCTGATTCACGGCTTTTTTTCCGGTACTAACACCAACTGTACCAGGAACAACCTATGTTTCATTATAGTGACTGTAAAGACAAGATTGTTAAAAATGTGGAGGGCAAAACCGGTATGGTTCCTTACCAGCAGAGGACTTAGTGAAGAATTACAGTATAGTTCCAGTCAAACTTTCAAGTGATTTAGCACGGTATGCTCCCACATCGTGTTGTGCATGAAGAAGCTAAACAGTGTATTTGCTACAATTTTGTGTGAAGAAGCACAGGTTTTTTTTTCTCAACTCGTTATTGAACAAGCACAGGTATTTCCTCAAACTTTCAGTTAAGACGCACAGCGTGTTTTCATCCTCAACCTTAGTGAACAATCACAGTATGTTGTCCTCAATCTTTCATTGAACAACATGGGTATTTTCCCCAAACTATCTTGTGCAGTTAACGCAAAGTATTTTTCCTCAAATTTCATTAACAAGCACAGGTATTTTCCTACAACTCTAGTCGTAACACCGCACGAGATATTTTCCTCAGGGATCTTTCAAGTGAACAAATATGTTGATCGTATTTTCCTACAACTTTCAGGTGAACAAGCACAATAGTTTCCCCCCCTCAAATGTTCAGAGGAGCGAGCCCTTGGAGAAGTCTGAGGCTGGCCAGTTTTCTCGACTCACTTGACTTTTTTCATGCGGTAAGCGATGGCGCTGTTGGCTTTTTTTTTTTTTTTTTTTTTGTCACTCAATGGGTCATTACGGTTCGCCACAGGGCCCTAAAGGGCCCTAAAAAGGCCCTAAAAATAGGGGCCCTAAAAGGCCTTAAAAATCAAAATGAAGAGGCTGGAGGCCCTAAAAGGCCTAAAACCAGAACAGCCTAAAAAAAATTCTTTTTTAAATGTGAAACAACAAACAACAACAACAAATCAAAGAAGAATGATCAGAAAAAAAAACAAAAAAAAAACGATTTTCATAATAGGTAAATGCCGAATCAGTACTGATCGATCATGGTGTAAAGTCGTTCAAGGGAAGTAACTCCACGACAAAGTATTGTGCTGTCCGCCATCTTGGATTTTCCATGTGTTGAACGAAGCAAGGCCACAGTTCGTTTTTCAACGAAATTTGACATTTCATTGAGAGTTTCTTTATAGAGATTTCGTCAGTTTCACTCAGAAACATGGGGGAAGTGCTTATTCCAAGATCTGTGGCTTGATAAATCTGAATATAAAACTCTGGCTTCGCCAAGATAACTTAGACAAATATCGGTTCTATTGGAAAAAGGCCTTCAAACTCGCCAAAAAGGGAAGAAACATTCAGACTTGGAGAAGGCGAGTGCTACAGCGGCAGTGTCCCTTAAATTTTTTTTTTTTAAAGATCGTGACAGTGGGCAAAGCCTTGAAGTTACTACGTAGTAATCAACAAGTTTTTGTTCAAAAAAGCACCCTTTCGTTGCTGGTCCTTCAACGAGTTCCTAGTGCTTCTACTGCCAACTTCGTTGGCCCTACTGCCCCTCTGACTGGACACCCCCTGCTTCTTTCCCTTCACCCCCATATTTGAAATCACCAGCATCACCTAACACAAACTACATGATTACACTAGTCCATCACCTCCAGCTGCAACCCTATATAATATTCCATCCCTTCTTGTTTGTGAGTAAGTTCCCCCCCCCCCCCCTCCTTTGTCACCCCTGTCCTTCCACAATCACTTATAGATAGATGGGGGGGCTCCCCCGGGACTTTTGGTCTTTTTATGTCGCCACCCCCACATTGTCAGGTGTGTTCCCCCCAACCGGGCAGGTGGGCTGTGGTGCGTGTCCCGTGTGTGTGTGTCCAACCCCTCTACCCCTGCTTCCCCCGCTCACCCCCCCCCCCCCCCCCCCCCCACCCAACCCTGTCCCACCCCCCCCCCACCCACCCCACAGTAGTTACCCCACCCCCCACAGCCACCTGGTATGCCTTACCACCACCTTATGCCCCACTCCTTATTTTTGGTTAGCACCCACCACTCCCTTAGCGAGATGTCCTTTCCTCAGCAGGTATGTCGGATACCCTCCTTGCACAAGATTTTAAGGGCTTGGGTATCTACATACAATTATATGTCAGTGCCTGGCTTAGATGTATGCAGTTGTGCGACAGGTGTTGTACGGGGTGTTTGTTTTGTGTCCTCTTAACACGATTCCCATATAGACAATTCATATGCCACATACAAGTCATGTGTAGCTGATTTTTTTATATCCCGCCTGGTGAACTGTTATGTGGTGTGGATGTGCGCTGTCCGCATCCGAGACGCCGCTTGATCCGTTCCCACATGGACGTCTGACGTGCATGACAACCGACTCCACGGCACCATCGCCCCCCAATGTCACCTTGATCACAACCCCCCCCCGAGTGTAGTCATTTTTTCATTGCCACTCCCCCCCCCCCCCCCCCCAGTGTTTTTTTTTTTTTTTTATCAGCTGGCATTATCATGCCAAAGTTATCTGGCTATTTCACGTAGTGCGCAATGATCTAATCATCAAATCTTTCCTGTTTTTCTCCGACCTATACACCCCACCGGCATTAATACATCAAGCATGCCACCACAGTATTCACTTATGGACAATCATGGCCTCACCAACCTGTAGACGTTGATCCTGTAGATCTCATCTCAGGTGTGATCAACATGTCCACCAGGTACATTGATCAATTTCCTTTATTCCCCCACTGGCATTTATCGTACTTGCCAATATATACACTATCCTACTCTTTTATAAAAATGAACCCTATCATCCTACACAACTGTGCTGCATCATACCTCTACACCTTGACCAGATCATCAATCCACCCCATCTTTTGAACACCTCCCCATTCCCCCATTTTCGCAAGCATTTTACACAATGCACAACTTATCCACACTATATACACAATTATCATCATCCTACAGGCTATGTCGTTACTCAAATCATATACATGATCATCCCCATCAGAGTACATCTACCCCTACCCACCTCCACCTCTTTCCCAACCCTGCAATATTATACTAATGCCACCTTATTATTCCACTTACCACAATGACACATGATCCTACAGTACTATTGATCTTCACCCCATGCCAATGACTGTATTGAGCATCACCCCACAGGTCATTGATTTTTTCTTTATCCCCCACAAACTTGCACCATCTTGCACCACTACATTTTCCACACTATATAAAACACAATAGTCATCAATCCTATGGTACTACTGATCTAAAATGATTACCATTACTCGGTTACTGAAAATACTCCCATCCAGTGAACACCTTCATACTGCCCACTATATATGGAATGAAGAAGAAGCTGACCAATTGACAAAGGAATGAGGACAGCAGCCCCAACTGTAAAAGGTCGCCTCCTTGGAATAAATCAAAAGTATTTCCAAGGGGACAAATAGGAGGATGACTTGAGCACTGGACTGTTTCACTGGACTGTTCTCTCCTTCAACCAGAGGCAGTGTGTGCTAGGTCAATCAAGGACAAGGCAGCTGTTAGTCAGGTGGGAAAGAAAGCATAGGCCTACTTTTTCTTCATCTTGTGACTTGTGTTCCTAAGACTTCTGCCTTGTGTGTGCTGCAAGAACACTGTGTTTACTCTAGCCATTGTAAAAGATTTCTTTGTTTCATACGGATATGGAATTGACAAGATTCATACCAGAAAGAAAGTGATTAGGTACTTGCTGAATGGAGGTCTTCGTATTGGAGGAGAAATCGCATCTGTGGGAGGCAGTGGGTGAGCACTTTTCAGCATTTTCGTGTGTGCCCCTGATGGCCCTAATTTTTGTAAATTTTAGGCCCTAAAAAAAGCCCTAAAAGGCCCTAATTTTTTTTCTTGAAAGTCTGTATGAACAATGATCAGAACCGAGTATCTTGCAGGCTTTGCCACTCAGGGAAGAGTGACTTAGAAGACGAGACATCGGCATCTTGACCTAGTTATAAATAAAGATCGACTGCTGACCTGGATTTTGACCCCCCTCCGGCCGGAATCAGTATGTACTTCGGGTGATGATGACGATGACGTCAAATTGCCATTGCTGCTGGGCCCAGCCCCTCAAGAAAAGAAAATTTGAAAAAACAAAACTTGCTAGAGATTCTTTAATTGTTGACTGGAGTGGTAGACAACAAGAAGTTAAGCCCCCCACAGAAAGTTTTGACAGTCAGGAAACTGGGTCAGTCAGTGGGTGTGTCCCATGATTTGCCACCTGTGGGTGCATCACCACCTTGGCGTTTTGATTTCAGAGGAAGTTTGGCAAAACTTTTAAACAAGAACAGATTTATTTGCTGCACAAAAAGCAGAGCAGAAAAGGGATGAACATGAACTCTGGCCTAAAAGATAAAACTGCCTGTTTATCAAAAGCAAAGAGGAGATGGACAAGAGGTACATCATCACCACAGTGTGTGTTGGGGGAAGAGGGGTGGGGGGGCAATAGCTCAGTGCACTTGTGCAAAAGCACATTTTTGCTGAATTCCATCACAATCTAAAGTCCAGTATTCAGTAATCTGTTCTTGTTATTTTTTTTTCCCCCAGGTAGTTAGAAGACAAATCTTCTTGCAAGTGATACCTTCAGTTTAACAAAATTGTTGAAGTTTGGGGGGGTGTTTTTCCTTCACAACAGAAGTTGATTATTTAGTATGCAGACTATATAGACTTCAGTTTACAAAATTGTTGAAGTTTGGGGGGTGTTTTTTTCCTTCACAACAGAAGCTGATTATTTAGTGTGCAGACTATATAGAATGACTTTATTTTGTTCCTGAAGGTTTCAGTACTTTGTTAGACTCTCGGAAAATCTGTGCTACTAATCCGTGACATTCTGTTGGTACAGTGAATTTAGGGAAAATTTGAGGATTTGGGGATTCGAAGTTAAAATTCAAGTATCATGTTTAATTTCACAGTTTTAAGATCTGAATCAAGCCACTGGATTTGAGGTTAAAATTCAAGTATCGTGTTTAATTTCACAGTTTTAAGATATGAACCAAGCCACATTCCTGTTGCACCAATAACCCCCACCCCACCCTTACGCCACTCCCACCCCTTCCTCCTGAGATAACAGGGTCGCAGTGGGAACTTACTGCTTGAACAAACAAGACCAACTGAGTTTTAGGTTGAAGAGGGAAAAAGTCTTAGTTTTCCCATACAGGGAGTTCTTTTAACACCAGATGCACAAACTCTGGTCACCACACACCATTTCTTGAGGTCAAACTGCAAGCTGTCTTCGTAAGATTCAAAAGTGGTCAACAGAAATTATTGCTGCCTCCGGTTTCTTGAATTAAATGAACTGGACTGCATACAGGTTAGTACCATTAATGCCAGTTTTAATGGTGGTCTTGTGGGTTGCATGATTGAAGAAGAGGCAAGGTATCTCAAGATGCCCAGTTCTTAGAGGATGAAATGTGTCTCAAATGCTCAGATTTTGACAAGGAGGCAAGGTGTCTCAAAATGCCCAGATTTTACCTGGAGGCAAGGTGTCAAAATGCCCAAGGAGGCAAGGTGGTCTCAAAATGCCCAGATTTGACAAGAGGGCAGCCGGACTCGTAATCTTGGTGATCCTGGGGTTGCAGGTTGAATCTCCGCCAGGCCGTTTTGTTGGTACAGGGGGATTTTTTTCCCTCATAGTTTCTCATTGATTCTGACACACATTTCCCAGCAGTCCTTCAATGAGACTATGAACCCAGGTTCCGTTAGAAAAGCATGCATCACATCTTGCACACACGTAAACATCCATGACCAACTTTCGGAAGAGAAGGCCAGTATGGCCGTTGGTATGGATGACATGTTACACATAGTATGCACCATCCCCGAAGTTGGAGTTCATGTATGGCTGCCTTAATGGCGGGTAAAAAACAATCATACACACAAAACTCCACTCCCTTTGTTGGGTAGGTGGGATTGATACTTGCCTGTAATACACCAGGGGTGTCCGCGCAGGCGTATAGGCCTGCGTACCACGAAAGGAAAGAAATACAAGGACCCCCGGTCCACTATCCGCCGGGCAACGGTGTCTCCAACTGCACCAGGAGTTTCACAGGAAAAAAGTACGCAAAATGCCCAGATTGCTACATGGAGGAAAAGCATGTAAACATGCCTAGATTTTAGGGGCACAGGTGTGCCCAAAATGGCCCAGATTATCACAAGATACAAGGTTGTATCAAATGCCCAGGGGCCTTGATAAGGAGGCAAGAGATGTCAAATGCCCAGTTTCTTATAAAGATGCAAGGTGGTGTCATAATGGCCCAGATTTGTATATGGGAGGCGGTCCAAATGTCCAGGATTTTACAAGGTATGCAAGTGTTAACAAAAGGAATTGCCGAGTTTTGCAAGGGTGTCAAAAAACCCAGGTTTTACAAGGAGGCAAAGCTGTCAAAATCCAGATTTTACAAACGAATGGCAAGGTGTCAACAATGCCCATACTTTGTACTAAGGAGTCAAGGGTGTCAACGATGCCCCAGATGTTAGCAAGCTTGTCCTCAATAAATGTCCAGAACTTTTACAAGGAGGGCAACGGTGGCTCAAACATATCCAGGTTTTACAGTAAGGCAAGGGGTTGGTCAAGATGCCCAGATTTTACAAGATAGGCAGGTGTCAGAATCCAGCTATTTTACAAAAAGGCCAAGGTGGGTCACAAATGCCCAGATTTTACGAGGAGGCAAGGTGGGTCAACAACCCCAGCAGTTTACAAGCAGGCAAGGTCTTGTTCTTAAAAGACCTCAGTTTTTTTACCTGACAAGAGTTGTTTTGACAAACCTTATGCCTGCAGGGGCTTCCCCCAGACCCCTGAAAAGCAGCCTCTGCAACTTGACCCTCTCAGTGGTAGCATAAGGCAAAGCCCACCTGGGACCCCAGTCTCTGCTTTTCATTTTTCCCCGGTTTCACACACCCAGGTTTTTTTAACTGTGATCTCGGAGGTGAAATAGTGTTTACTGTTGGGGGGCCCGCTGGAGTTTTTACAGCCCCGACAAAAAGGCTCAGTGTGGTCAGCTGTGGTGTTTGAGGCTAACAACTTGATGGATACCTGATGTAGGGTACTTTGAGTAAACATTATGATTATCTTTTGCAAGAGTCGTCATCTTTTGAAGCAAAGACGGGGGATGTTTCCAGTTCTCTGTGGATCAGGAAATTCATGCAAACACTGCATGCAGAGACCGCGGAGAGGACCACGCTGATGGGAGATCGTCAGTACGGCCGTAAAGGGCAACTCACTGCTTGTGACTATTACAGCCTCCTGTGCCAGGTGCTTACCAGACCAAACTGTCAGTGTTACCGGGTGAGACGGACAGCTGTACGGAAGGTGCAGAGGAAGGAAAGCTGACCAACAAGTCGCTGGCTCTTGGTCTTCCTGAGGGCTGTGGTCCTAGTGGTGCCTATGGGGTCGCCACAGTGGAGAGTTCTTCTTCCGCAGAAAGGACGGGAACATCATCAGCAAATCCAGACGGACTTTGCCATCCCGCATCCTTAGCTTAATAGCTGCCAGACGGAGGGGTGCCTACACGTTCGGTGGATATGAACAGCTCTATACTGTGTGGGGGGAAGTCACAGCACAGGGTTGACTCGACAGTCACGTGCTAAGTTCTGCTTTCCGCACCAGAATTTGGACCGTACCTGGTTACATACCTGAGGCAGCGCTCGATCACGGGCATTGCTAGGGGAAGACTCACGTGACGTGGTTTGGCCTGTCATGCGGCAGTCTCGTCCGCCACTGCCGTTACCAAGGGGAAGGACAAAAAGTGGCCCCACGTATCGACGACGCCAATCATGTTCTTTGATTTGAAGAAAGTGAACAACGTTGGCAGAAGAGGGATAGTGAATATGACTCGGAAGGACAGGTAGATTCTTATTTCTAAACAGTTCTAGTTATATTCCACCACTGGCTCGTTTATGATTGATCTGCGGTTGGGGATATCCCTCCCATTTCTCGTAGCAAAAAAACGTGGTCCAAACTATTTACATTTTGCTCCAGTTTTTGTGGATGCCTTAAACATGTGCAAGGAGGAGTAGAAAGTTATAGTTTTTTTTAGCTGCAAGTCATCCAAAAATTTGTCTAGAATTTCCCTGTCGTCTAAAAAACAATACGGTGCGAGAAGGAACAGGCTGGGATAGAGGAGGATGGGGGGTGGGGTTCAGGACGCAGCATGCGGGGGATGGGCATGGCAGCCTATCGCTTGGTAAGTAGGGAAAAAATAAGGCAGTCCTGCACCAAATTTGTGATTTTTTTTGTTCTTTGAAATCACAATGGGTTATCAAGTATCGCACCGAGAAAACGTAGTCCTTGTAGTCTATACATAGATGATTAGACTGGGCATACATGCAAACAGATACTGGTCTTGACAGGCGCTGTTAGCGTTTAGTGTGGAAAACTCCAAACGCCCTTAATGTTAATCGCGACACATCTTGCGTCTTTTCTAGCGCGTTTTATGTCGTTGCTGTAAACTTAATGATAAGTATTGTATTAGTTCCCACTTGTTTAACCAGTGTACCATATGCAGATGGGTTCTTAGTTTTTCATTTGTTTTTTAAAGTAGTCAGGTTATGATGACGTAGGCAGTTTTTTAGGAGGGATTATTTTTTCTTGTTTTTTTTTAGTTCTTTTTATTTTTGTTTTTTATTTGGATGTTGTTTTTTTTCATGACATGTGTTTGTTGTATTGTGTTGTTTAAGTTGATGTTTTTTTCTTTTGGTTCTTTTGTACTTTTCTGGGCAGTTGGTGGTTTAGTTTTGTTTCCATGACCGGCCTGTCTTTCACAAGCCATTTTCGACTTGCACTCCACACAACTGACAACAACAACAGTGGCATCGATTCGGGAGGTAGGAGTTTTCGAGGATTGGGTCATAGGGGCACTACACCATTTAAAAGGCTGAACATTCCTTTCCTCGCATACTGCCTATCTGTGTTTAATGTCACAGCTTAATATCACTTGTTAAACATCGCTGTTCACTCCCAACCAGACAGTTGAGATGTTGCTAAGAGTTGCATTCCTATGTGTAGCACGAGCACTCCCCTATCTGGAGACTAATTCGTCAGTTGCTTCTCCTTCCCAACTACACCGGACCCCGTCCCCGTCTAGAGTCCCGCGAGCGGCCCCACCCCACCCTCATGTCTAACGTTGTGTTTTGAGCGGATTTTTTCGTGCCCCGCACACCATGCACACCCCACACAACTCCACCCACCACCCATCCAACACCCCCCCAGTCGGTGAATGCTTGCCCAACCTTTGAGGTATCACTGGTGATGGCCTGGGATTTCGGCTCCCACGTGGACACTGGGATGTCTTTGCCCTACCCAGGCACTTTAGTGTACCCGAGCCGCACCAACCCCCACACCTCCCATTATGGTTATGGGGTGTCTTGCGGCTAATGTGGCCATCTCTCCCGGGTTCTCGTAGCGCACCCCGGTATTGGATTTCCGGCCTCCATTCTTACCATCGTGGTCAATAGAGGACAAGTACGGGACGGTCTAAGAGCGAGCATTTGTTTCCGACCATTATTACGAAGTTCCTCCACCTAAAAACCGTCTGTTGTGAATGAGTGAAAGAGTTCGTTAGCAAACAGTTCGACACTGGGGATGGTGTGTGGATATACTCTCTTCATCAGTTGCTAGTCGAATATCCCCCTCCCCATTTATGTTACTATCATTCCTTTCTTCGTTCAGTATCCTTTGGACATTGTCTTGTTCTCCTTATTCGCGACTCCGGTGAGTGCTTGTTGGCTACTGAGGATTCTTGGTTATGTCAAGTGAGGGTTAATCGCCTTCCCCTACTTTTTGCTTGCTCCTTCCTCCTGCCCCATGTTCGTCTTTCACACCTTCCCTCTCCCCATTCGGTTTTGTAGAATGTAGGACTTGAGTCAGGCACGTTGTTTGAGGTGTCATTGCCCCTACTGTTGTGGTGATGATGGAGTGTCTGTCTAGGTTGCATCATGTGATTTTACGTGGAGAGACGGCTTTGAGTCCTGGTCCGATTCGGGATTTACCGTCCGGTTTGACACATTGACAGGAGTTTTTCGTTGTATTTTTCCTCCTTTTCCCCGCCGCACAGTCGGCCAGGTCGCTCTGTCCCCTCCTCGCTTCTTCCGTGGGTTGTAACTGTATGTATTGGAAAGGTTGAGTATTCCCTATTGTGCACGGGAGTGGTAAGTGGCGTTGCAAGCGTCAGCATCTTCCTCCCGCCGCCACCCCCGTCCCGCGTGGGCCCCCCCCCCTCTTAGCTCACCCCACCCCTGCGAACCCCCCCACCCCTCAACGTTGGATGGTCATCACTGCCCAGCAGAATAATTGTGGCGTACGGCGGGGCCTCACTGACGCTCCTCACGGGAAATCTTGCTCACTGGACATTACCTGTACATACTCGGAAATTTGTACATTGGTTACGGGAAAAATGTCCTGGTTCTGCAAGCTTCCAGGAACCGACACGAGCGCGAGACGCTACCCCCCAGCACACGTCGCGTCCACACCCACTAGGACTCCATCGCCTAACCACCCCACATCGCACCCCACCCTCCCCACCCACGCTCCTCACCTCGGCGCCACAGCCTTCGCCCACACTCCCCCCCCCCCCCCCCCCCCCCCCCCTCCCCCCCTCCCCCCCCCCCCACCCCCACCACCCCCCCCCTCCCCCCCCCCCCAGCTCGAACCCCACGCAAACTGCCCACCCTCCTGGCATCTGCCCTTAAAGAGCCCTTCCCTTGACTTGTAGTCTTCGCCCACAGCAAAATCACAATATAGTGCCAGATGCCTGTTGGGGGATAATTATACGTTGTAATGTACCCTATCGAGGATTCTCCTCATCCCATCGTCATATCATCTGCGGAA
>JADBJO010011597.1:57619-60119 GCA_016801955.1 Conus betulinus | reverse complement strand
TTTGAAAACTCAACAAACATACTATGGTATTGCACACCAGCCTTTTTCTGGATAGCATTCTTCTTAAAACCGAAAGAGCAAGCTTTGTTATAATTCAATATATTTCTTGCAGTCATTGCAACACCTAGCTGCTCTGTAAGTTGCTGGAACGGTGCCCGGTATTTATCCTTGGAATTTATTGTTTCATTATATTATATATATATATATATATATATATATATATATATATATATATATATATATATGTGCATGTATGTATATGTATATATGTATAAAACAAGAAAAGAAATCCACATGCCCGTGCCTGTTCCTTCCACTGTATTTGATTGTCAAATTTTCGGCTTTTCAGCCTTCATCAGGAATCTGCACATTCGAAAACAATTTGTAAAATGGATGGGAGCGCCAATGGTATGATGGCTTATTGTTTTCGAATGTGCACACACACACACACACACACACACAACAGAGAGAGAGAGAGAGAGAGAGAGAGAGAGAGAGAGAGAGAGAGAGAGACACACACACACACACACACACACACACACACACACACACACACACACACACACAAGTAATAGATAATTTCACCTACCGTTCAGTAGCATGCACACAACGCACACACTGATCTCTCTCTCTCTCTCTCTCTCTCTCTCTCTCTCTCTCTCTCTCCTCCCTCCTTGTCAGTCTCTCTGTCTGTCTGCCTGTCTCTCTCTCTCTCTGCCTCTGTCTCTCTCTCTCTTTCTCTCTCTCTCTCTCTCTCTCTCTCTCTCTCAAACAATGATGGTATTGATTTAAATGAACTGTGATGCTGAAGTGATGCTCAACACACCAAAATCATCTCTGAGATTATACACGCATGGGCGTAGGTCAGGCATCTGCACAGTGGCAGGCATGAGACCCCTATCTTCAATTCCCTCATCTCGCTCACTGATTCAGGTAGCCATCAGCTGTTAGTCACGGGCAGTGTGGTCTCGAAACTTAGTGGAGGTGGTGTAGCGTGTATGGACAAGTCCATACGCAGTGACGACATCCCCTTGATGAAACTGAAAACTGATCTCTCGAGCCCTAATCTTTCCTGCAAAACTCTCCTCTCTGTCCTCGTGTGGTGGTGTGTTTCTGTTGGACCAGTGTGCAGTTTGTACAGGGATTTCAACACAGAATCTCCCTCGTGCAGTGTGGATACCCTCGTATGTGGGGCATGTCTAGCGCCAAGTTGACTGCCACAAAGAATCTCTCTCAGTATATTCTTCCACGTACCAGCATTCTCACACATTTTTCCACGGCACAGCTGAAAAAAACTCGGCTGTGAGTTAAGATCTTCAGTTAAAATACAAGAGAGTGAACGCCACACACAAACACACTCACAGGCCGCAGATTTGTTTGTGTCACTATGTTTTCAACCGCTCTCGAAGAATGTGTAAAGGTTTAGTACTTTCACCTCTAAAGCGTTCCATAAAGAATAATCATTGGTCTTCAAAGCAGTCTCCTGTTCGCGCTGTTCGCAGCCAAACCTCCATGCGTCTCAATGTACAGGTGACAGGTGAGTGCAAACCACCAGGCATCTCAATGTACAGGTGAAACACAGTGCAAACCACCAGGCATCTCAATGTACAGGTGACACAGTGCAAACCAAACAGGCATCTCAATGTACAGGTGACACAGTGCAAACCACCACGGTGACATCAAACCACCAGGTACAGGTGACAAACCACCAGTACAATGGTGGTGACACAGTGCAAACCACCAGGTGCAGGTGACTGCAAACCAACAGGCATCTCAATGTGTACAGGTGAGATACAGGTGACACAGTGCAAACCACCAGGCATCTCAATGTACAGGTGACACAGTGCAAACCAAAGGCATCTCAATGTGAGGTGACACAGTGCAAACTAACAGGCAGTCTCAAAAGTGCAGGTGACACAGTGCAAACCAACAGGCATCAGACAATGTACAGGTGACACAGTGCAAACCAACAGGCGTCTCAATGTACAGGTGACACAGTGCAAAAAACCAGGCAATCAAAATGTACAGGTGACACAGTGCAAACCACCAGGCATCTCAATGTACAGGTGACACAGTGCAAACCAAGAGGATCTCAATGTACAGGTGAGACAGTGCAAACCACCAGGCATCTCAATGTACAGGTGACTCACAGTGCAAACCCACCAGGCATCTCAATGTACAGGTGACACAGTGCAAACCACCAGGCATCTCAATGTACAGGTGAGATATCATGCAGACAATGTAAGGAATCAGTCACCAGGATACTCAAGAGGAGATGCACTTTGGAAACTATCTCAGAGAAAAAAAAGGCACTCTCTGGAGACAGACAGACAGACAGACAGACAGAAGGGACAGACAAACAGAAAAACACAAAGAGGAAAACCCAGTGTGCAGTCTACTCAAAAATGAAAAAAAAAAAAAAAAAAACAACAACAACAAACAAAAAAAAACCGGGTGGAAACACGAATGGACACAATCAAAGAGGATCTCTCTGGATACT
>JADBJO010011597.1:37500-40000 GCA_016801955.1 Conus betulinus | reverse complement strand
TGGTTTTGTTTTGTTTGTCTCTTTGTTTTTGTCTCTTTTGCCCAGTCTTTGTTTTGAAATTGGCGAAGAAAATTATCTTTTCTCGTAGGAAATTTTCTTTGTATATTATGACGCTTATCACTGTTGTCTACTGATAAATTCTTGAGCATCGGTGCGGTGATGCCGTGCGGAGGCAGAGCTAACTGAGCTATCATTGGCGTCAGTAGGGGGTTTAGTAGGCGGTGATCTTCGTATGCTGGATCAGAACAGGCGCCACTGAACACCATCGAAGTGGCACGGCAGCAGGAATGGCAGTGCAGGGTCTCCTCTGGTGGGACACCTTATGACGACTTGACATTGACTGCTTCCTGTGGATTGCCGGTGGCGGCCGCGGGGCTTTTAGCGGGACAGGCCCAGACTGCGGCAGTGGACGACGGGTCGGAAGGAGTGACAAGAGTGTAATGCCATAGGGCGTGGCGAAGAAGATTTGGACTGAAAAAAAAAAAAAAAAAAGAAAAACAAAAGAAAAACAAAAAGAAAAGAAAATGAACATCAGTCTAAGAGATGGCCACAGCCTTTGATCTCTGCACAATGCACTTACATTGACCTCTGGATGAACTATTGCCCCCCTCTCCCCCTACCTCTCATTACCCTCCCCCCCCCTCCCTCCCCCAAAAATCGCTACCCCCACCATCACCCTCAGAGACCAGCCCTCAGGCTAGCAGTAGCTTCAAGGGAATGCAGCTGTGGGATCGTGAGTTTCAACGCGATCACAACCAAAGCAATTTGCAGGACACTTGTAACCGGCTTCCAGCCAGCTTCCTCTCAGAGAGGCTTCACTGTGTCGTGGTGGACTGGAACTGCAGAGTCTGGAACCATGCAGGTGAGTTTCGTCAAGAGTTTCTGTCATGTGAGATAAACCCAGCTCTTGCCTGTTGGGGAGAGGGGGCGAACCGGAGGAGTTGTCTTTCGTGGGTGTATACTCCCCCTTAAAATACGAACTCGTACATATATAACACTAAGTGTCCATTCTTACCCCCTTTCCCCTCCTTTTGCCCCCCCCCCCCCCCCCCCCCCCCCCCCCCCAGATACATATACATAGTTGCTGTCCCTCCCCTTATACCTTCCCCGTCCTTCCTTCCCTGTCCTCCCCCGTCCCCCTCTCCTCCCTGCGTTCCCCATGTCTCTCCTCCTCCCCTTTCTTTCGTCCACTCTACCCCTCCTCCCCCCCCCCCCCCCCCCCCCCCCCCCCCCCCATTACCCTTCCACTCCCCCCCTCTCCACCCTCCCGCGCCCCTTCCACTACTCCCCCATCCCACTCCCTCCTCTCCTCCCCCCCCCCCCCCCCCCCCCCCCCCTCCCTTCCCGCATTCCGTCAGCCCTTCTCATGATTCCTTATCCCCTTCCCTATCGTCCCTTCTTCCCTAGCCCCCCCCCCCCCCCTTTACTGTATTCGCCTCCCCCTCCCCCATCCTCCCCCCCCCCCCCCCCCCCCCCCAGCCCCTGCTTTAACATACCGCCCCAAACTCCTTGGCCTGAGACGTGCAAAAACCTCATCCTGTATTTACAATACTGACTGAAGTGAAATATTGATATAATATGATGAAATATATGTAATATAATGCAATATAATACAACATAACATAACATAATGCAACATAACACAACATAACATAATATGATATGATATATTTTCGTGAAATATAATCTAATATAGCACAATATAATTGCACACACACACACACACACACACACACACACACACACACACACATCACATCACATCACATCACATTCATTTTATGAACATCGGTTATTTACATACGACGAACACACAAACGACCACAATGCTTTCGCTGTGAGTGTGACCATTATACATTCCCTTCGCATTTACAGTGGAGAGTACTCCACCCCGATGTCGAACACCGAAGCGAATAGTCTCCCTTCACATCCACTTTCCCCATCACAGCGAGAGACGAACTCCAGACTGGGCGAGCAAGACGGAAGGGGCTGTATCCAATCGGCCAGTCGGAGCGGTATTTCATTTTTATCTGGCCTAACTGGTCCAAATCTTTCTAGAAGTCGCCACACCCTCATGCATCATAATGTCTGTCCAAGCAGAGGCGAGGCCTAATTACTGTTTTCACTGTTGATTTGCCACAGGGTATGTCCCCCCCCCCCCCCCCCCCCCCCCCAAAAAAAAAGTCATTAATCATTTTAACGGTCGTGAGAATAATATCCGGTAATTCATTTGAGTAACCTCCCTGCAGCGTGAGATTTAATAGATAAAATGATTGAACTGAAGGACATGTTTTGGGGGAAAAAAAAAAAAAGAGAAATTGATGGCTGTTTTCTAGAGTGTATAGTAGCAACGTTAGTCTAGTCTACTGTTGGACAATTTGTGTCGTTGAAAGTGTGTGTGTATGTGTGTGTGTGTGTGTGTGTGTGTGTGTGTGTGTGTGTGTGTGTGTGTGTGTATGCTGTGTGTGTGTGTGTGTGTGTGTGTGTGTGTGTGTGTGTT
>JADBJO010011597.1:27500-32500 GCA_016801955.1 Conus betulinus | reverse complement strand
CCTTCCTTCATTTCTCAATTTTTGTTCTTTCACTTTTCACTTTCAATCCTTTCATCCTTCTCCCCACCCCACCCTCCCCCACCCCTTTCCCTCATCTTCCATTACACCTACAGGCAGTTGAGTCAAGGCGAATATCAACGAGAATACATTTCACGCGTGACGGAATTCCAGATAACGCGAGCCACTAACTGGCTGGAGACAGCAGGACGATGGGAAGGTGGAGGGGGGGGGGGGGGGGGGGGGGGGGGGGGGATAGGGAGGAGGAGGGGGGAGGGCGATGGACAGAAGGACCGCTGGGGACGATGGGTGGCGGGGGGAGGATGGGTGGGGGGGAGGGAGGGGACTGAGAACAGGTTTGTTGCCCTTTTTGTTTGGAATCTTGAAAATCCGCCTCTCAGGCGGGTGCGCCACGTTTCGCCTCTGTGCATTTTGCCCACGCATGTTCAGGGCACGTGCGTTTAGCCTGAGCGCGTAAGCGCATTTTGCCTACGCCAGATTCGCTCACAAACTGTGGAGTATGCTCGTTTTGCACACAGTACATGTAGCAGGAAAAGGGTGATATAAATATCCAGATGGATTTGATTGAACGTGTTCACGACATCAGCATCTGTTGAACACTTCTGAAAACAATCTTGAAATTCTGAAGGATAGAGAAACGTCTCTCTCTCTCTCTGTGTGTCTGTCTGTCTGTGTGTGTGTGATGGGCCTTCCTGCTGTGATTACCCTCTGAACATACGTCCAGCATTTCCATCCCACTTTCGTCCGTTCACGAGTGTTGATGAATCTTGAAAGCTTCGGATTAAGGCAATATTCACTTCCTGAAGCCTTTATGCTCTTTCCTTGCTGTGTTGTCTTCTCTCTCTCTCTCTGCCCGTGCGGGGCGTGTGTGTGTGTTCGTCTGTGGGTGTGTATTTATACATACGTGCGTGCACGTTTGTGAGTGTGTGTGTTTGTGTCTTTTGTGTGTGCTGTGATATGTGACGTGTGTGTGTGTGTGTGTGTGTGTGTGTGTGCGTGTTCCGGCGCATAACCTCACCAGAGAAACGTACGCTGTTCTGATGCACAGATGACGGAGTGCAGATTCATTATTCAATTTCTTATCACAAATGCTCGGCCCTACAATCGTAGTACGATTACTTGTACACACCCTGCAAAACGCATGACCCGATTCAGTTTCAGTAATAGTTTTTTTTTTTAAATGGGGTGAAAGAAAACGACAACTGAACTTCGCTGCCACGAAATGTGCACCTGAGTTGAACTCGCGTGTGGGAGTTGGTAAAATAAAGTTAAAACGTATGATCTTTACTTTGTGGCTGGTGTTATGGACAAATTCATGTTAACATTTATCTTCCTTTCTGTAATCTAGGGTACACAGGCCCGTGTCTTATAACTGAATCCTGTATTACACATCCGTCGATTTTCTTATTGTAATGTGGTTGTTGCAACCAAAACGCCAGATTTGTAGCCGATCGTTTGCAAAACAAGAATGATAAGTCATAGATTTGGACTAAAGATCCATCAGGAGTTATTTGCCTTGTCATTGCTTCGAGTGAATTATACTAGCTACAGTATTACACTTACCATCGTTTGTTGATTCTAATCTGTACACTTTATATTTTATTATTTTTTTTTAACATGTTTTGAGTTCCATGTGATGTTAATTTACCAGCTGACTTGTGCAGACAACGTCATATGTACAGAATCACGTATGAATCACGCACATAGAACAGAGGCTGAATATTTTTTGAGTACATGAAATGTACTGTGGGAATCATTTTGTGTGAGAATAGGAATGACCTGCACCGCTTTTGGTGAACGCAGTATTAGCGAAACACAGACAGGTCAAACGTGTGACATCCCCAAAGGCATGTTTTGCAAAGTCCAGCTGACACCAACTGACAAAACTAGTTTCGTGTCGATATCGTCGTTTTCCGATGTCGTTACAGTCGTTGTTGTTGTTGGTCCTGTGTTGTTATTGTTCATATTGTTGATATCATTTTTCTTATACTTATCATCATCATCATCATCATCATCATCGTCGTCGTCGTCGTCCTGCCTTGGCTTAAGGCTGTGTCAGGCCAATTAACAGAGGCTAGAACACCAAGGCTACATCAAAATATTGTTATGCTCTGCATAGTTATGCGGGGATTGTCTTCAGTTGTGACAAGCTCCTAGCATACCATTATCAGTCTCCAAAATCCCCCGAAGTCGGAGTGTGGCTGCCCACGTGGCGGGGTAATCAGAAACGGTCACACACGTAATGCTCTCATCCCCAGCTGATGCAATTGTGCCATTGTGTTTAAGTACTTTGGCTGTTCGGATGATTCCTGGAGTCTTTTAGCCAGGGTACAAAAACAACAAAAAAACATCATCATTATCAACATAATTTTTTCATTATTATTATTGTTATTGTGTTGTTGTTATTATTATTATTATTATTATGTTGTTGTTTGTTGTTGTTGTTGTTGTTGTCGTCATCGTTGTTGTTATTATTATAATTATTACTATTATTATTATTATTGTTGTTGTTAATATTACCTTCCCAGTCTGTGAGCCCGTTCCACTGTGTCTGCCGCCCAGTCCCTCCTCCTTCATGTACTTTTCAGTACCCCTTTGACGATGTCTTCACATTTCTCGGGTCCACTCCCTTCGTCTCCTTCTTTTAACCCATAGAACTTAAGGCTGTTCCTACGGGAAAAAACCTTCTAGTTTGTCCATTTCGTCCTCCATAAGTGCTAGTCTGCCTGCCATGCGTTCTGTGTTTCGTTTAAGTGTTGAACTGCCCTTACATTTGCCTGTATGTCTTGTTTTGTGTCAGCTACCTCTTGATCTAGATTGGTGAGTGTGTCTGACATTTGTGTCTGTTTTGCGTCTATCTTCTTAATTGTGTCTACTTGTGATTTGAAAGAGTCAGCCAGTGATGTGATTATTATGATTATATTTTGTGTCATCTACGTTTCCATGTGTTGCTAAGTCTGGTGTCGATTTTGTGTTCCAGCTTGCGTGCTTCTTCCTCAATTTTCTCATTAACGTTCGGTCCGGGGTTCGTTTCGATATCGTTGCTTAGAATCAGCCTCCTGCGTAGATACGAAATGTTGGAGATTATCAGTAGTACCACAAACAATGTCACTTTCGGATTGCTCCGACCGGCCCCTAGCATTTCGTTCATGACTGACCAGTTTGTGATTGCTGTCATCACCCAGTTTATGATTGCCGTGATCGCCGCCATCTTTGTTGACATTCTACTGACCTCGTTTCCAGTTACGTTGACCTCTTGTATCGAAACAGTGGCAGTTCCAGTCCCGCGCTCTTCCACACCGATCACACTGCTCCTGACAATTGCTTTCGGTCCGAAAGCCACTGTGGTCATGTCCAGAGCACTGACCGTGGTTAGTGCTAACGTCCAAAACCCCACGAACACAGCAGTATCTCCTTCACCCCCTGCAACCTTTGACCCCTCTCTCATTTCCTTCACTTCCTATCTCCTTCCTTTCCCCACTGTCCCCTCCAAAAAGTCCGATTCTGGCCCTCCACTCGCACAGGTCTATCATTCTGCAGTTCTCACAGCTACAGACACTTTACAAATACTTCTGCGAATTATTGTCACCACTGGAACGATACTTGGAGCACTGTAATCCGCCGAACAACAGACTTTTGACCGGAGCTCATCCCGCGCGATGTTTACCGGTCGCCATCTTGTTGCGTACTCCAAGAGAGAGAGAGAGAGAGAGAGAGAGAGAGAGAGAGAGAGAGAGAGAGAGAGAGAGAGAGAGATGAGGCAGGCAGGCATACAGACAGACAGGTAGACAGACAGAGAATGATAGATATATATGTGTTGTGTGTGTGTGTGTGTGTGTGTGTGTGTGTGTGTGTGTGTGTGTGTGTGTGTGTGTGACAGACAGACAGACAGACAGACAGGCAGAGAGAGACAGACAGACAGACAGAGGGGGGGGGGGGGGGAGAGGAGAGGAGAGAGAGAATAGAGAGAGAGAGAGAGAGAGAGAGAGAGAGATCAGAGACAGACAGACCCCCCTCAGACAGACAGACAGACAGCAGACAGACCCACACAGAGAGAGAGAGAGAGAGAGAGAGAGAGAGAGAGAGAGAGAGAGAGAAGGAAGGTCAAGGTAGTCAGTGGAAGGCGGAGTGATGAGGTCAAGGTTGGAAAGTGTCCTGGTCGTCTGACCCTCTCTGTCCTCCCCGGTCAGCATCATACCCCACCACCCCACTCCCTCCCACCACCACCCACGCATCCTCCATCCTTCACCTGAATCCTTCCCCAACCCTCTTCTCTCAGCCTTCCCTTCATCCATCACCCTCACACACACACACACACACACACACCCCATCCCCGCCTCCCCGCTATCAATCCCTCCTACATCTCAACGCATGACTCAGTTTGTTTGATCATGTCACACACACACACACACACACACACCCGCTCCTGGCAATCTGGGAGACAGAATTTTTCCATCCCATAGTGAAAGCCTCTCAGCCGAACAGATCAAATGCTTTGTCGGCCTTCCTTCGCCCGTCTCTCTTTGTCTCTGTGTTCATCAGCCGCCGCATGGTGTGCACCCACGACAGTGTCTTCAGCAGCTGCAACAAAGGATGTGACAGTAAGAACAGTGGTTACCGAAATAAGCTGCAGCAGCAGCAGCAGCAAACGTTCTATCATCAGCATCGTCATCGTCACCATCATTATTATCAGAAGCAGCAGTAGCAGTTGTAGCAACGGCAGTAGCAACAGAAAAAGGAGCGATTGTGTGTGTGTGTGGTGTGTGGTCGTTTTAGTGGGTAAAAAAAAAGACTATTAAAAAATGAAAGTGGAATTTTGATACATAGCACAAATGATATTTTTTTTTCCATCTGCATTCGATTGTACAAATATTTTTGTCTGCTTTAGCTGCATAAGTGTAACCATTTCAGTCATTCAGGATGATTTAGTTCAAAGTATAACAGTACTTTGATGACAAGGTTGTTAGTTCTCGCGCATTCTA
>JADBJO010011597.1:20000-22500 GCA_016801955.1 Conus betulinus | reverse complement strand
ACCCATTGGAAGTTTCTCATTTCTCTTCTCCGACAATACCGGAAGAATTACCGGCAAGTTTGTTCATTGAAACTATAACACACTTGAAGATACTCATTTCTCTTCTTGGACATTACCAGAGAAATTACCGGCAATTTCATTTGTTGAAACTAGAACCCGTTTGAAGTTCCCATAACTGTTTTGAAATCAGGTCTCTTATACGACTAATGTCAGCTAGGACCTGGTGTGACCTAAACTGGAACTTCTCAGACTTACGGTTCCCAGATGTCAGGCTGAGAGTGTGCCTGAAAGAAACTGGAACTTCTCAGACTGACGGTTCCCAGATGTCAGGCTGAGAGTGTGCCTGAAAGAAACTGGAACTTCTCAGACTGACGGTTCCCAAATATCAGGCTGAGAGTGTGCCTGAAAGAAACTGGAACTTCTCAGACTGACGGTTCCCAGATACCAGGCTGAGAGTGTGCCTGAAAGAAAACTGGAAAACTTCTTAGACTTAGGTTTCAACTTACCAGGTTCAGAGATGCAAATAAACTGGAACTGGAGACTTACGGTTTCCAAATACAGGCTCAGAGTGTGCCTGAAAGAAACTGGAACTTCTCAGACTGACGGTCCCAAATGTCAGGCTGAGAGTGTGCCTGAAAGAAACTGGAACTTCTTAGACTTACGGTTTCCAGATGTCAGGCTCAGAGTGTGCCTGAAATAAACTGGAACTTCTCAGACTTACGGTTTCCAAATACCAGGCTCAGAGTGTGCCTGAAATAAACTGGAAACTTCTCAAGCCTTACGGTTTCCAAATACCAGGCTCAGAGTGTGCCTCTCAGATGTCAGGCTCAGAGTGTGCTGAAAGAAACTGAAACTTCTCAGGACTGACGTTCTCAAATGTCAGGTTCAGACTGTGCCTGAAATAAACTACAAAGGTCGTTCATTACCTTACCGGCGCTAAATATGAACATAAATCGAAATTACAACTTCCCCGTCATACCAGACCCTTTTCTGTAAGGTGTCTTCAAATTGAAACTTTCAATACAGATGTTTTTCTTTTACTATGGATACCTATATTTGTCATGAAGTGCGCGCTTTCAAAGTGAGGCTGACGCGTGCCATTCCTTCCATTCTGTGATGTAAGGGTTCCGGGTGTTTGGCGGTCTTGGAGCTCTGCAGTGTGCTTTGTGTTTTTATTTGTCTTTCGGTTGGCTTTTACACGTGCAGCAATCTGTTTCAATCGTTTCGTCATTATGTCTCTTACAAATGGTCATTATCACATTGTGCACTCACCGACACACACACAAAGACACACACAGACACACAGACACACACACACACACACACACACACACACACACACACACACCGCGCGCGCACACACACACACACACACACAATACACACAAAACACACACACACACAAACACACACACACACACACACACACACACACACACACGCACAACACAACACAAAACACACAAAACAAACAAACACACAAAAACACACACAAAACAAACAAACAAGCAAACACACACACACACACAACACACACACACACACACACGATCGCGTGCGCACATACACGGTACATACGCAAGGATGCGTGCAAATAAACCTGTCCAGCATCATGCACGCGCGCGCGCACGCATACACCCACACACACACACACACACACACACACACACACAAACACGCACACGCACGCACACACACACACACACACACACACACACACACACACACACACAAATGGCTCTGAAGGGGTTCGAACCAACGACCTTTTCAGCCGGGAGATTCGAGACTCTAACCACTTCGCCACTGCGGCTGGTACTTCATCCGTTCTTTGTTACAATGAAACTGTTTAGTTTCTGTTTCATGGGGACATTTGTCAGACAGGCGCGTTTCCCAGCTTGCATCAAAGTCTTTGCTGGTCTTCTCTGACTGACAGACTTAGAATCCAGCTAGCTTCTGAATATCCTTATTAGCGTTGACTTCATTGTACCCGTTCAGTTTCAAAACGGAGTGACTGAGGGCGAAAAAAAAAATGAAGCAACATTTGAAAAGAGAGGGGGTTAGTTACCGCCAAGGACACAGACAAACAGAGTACAGGACTGGACACAATGTATTTTGACCTCTTGGGTCCTCTTCAGGTCAGGACAGTGACAAAGAACAAATAAACACTTAGCTGCTATTAGCTGCTGGTCAATTTGTTTTTGACTGCAAGACGAACAGGAGGAGAAGCAGCTAATAGCCAAGTGGTGTCGGGCTCTTTGTCACTGTCCTAACCGGAACAAGACCCAAGAGGTCGAAATGCATTGTGTCTAGTCCCTGTACTCTGTTTGTTTGTGTCCTTGGCGGTAATTAACCCCCTCTCTTTTCAAATTCCACAAGATTTCAAATTCTGTCGAAGGTGGCACCCAAGGTGGTCATGTTGATTAATCAGTATGATAATGGTCATACTGGCGCTGATCTGACTGCATTCGATGACACGATGTAAGCAGAATTGATTGACTGA
>JADBJO010011597.1:7500-15000 GCA_016801955.1 Conus betulinus | reverse complement strand
CTCCCTCCTTCCCCCACCCCACCCCCCCCACCCCCCCGTCCATGCTTTCATGAAACTGCCGAAGACGAAGTCCCTCCTTCCGATTCATCTCCCTCCTTCTCCCCCCCCCCCCCGAAAACCCCCTCCATGCTTCCTGAAAACGCCGAGACGAGTTCCCCTCCTCCTCCGACTTCTATCTCCCTCCTTCTCCCACCCCCCACCCTCACCCCCCCGTCCATGCTTTTCATGAAAACGCCCGAAGACGAGTTCCCTCCTCCGATTCTATCTCCCTCCTTCCCACCACCACACCCCACCTGGGCCCCTCTCATGTGCTTCATGGAAAACGCCGAAGACGAGTTCCCTCCTCCGATTCTACTCACTCTTCCCCCTCCCCCCACACCCCCAAAAAAAAAAACAAAAAAAACAAAAGAAAGACTGTGTATCTTGTTGTCCTTTCAATCCTCCCCTCCCCCACCCTCCCCGATCCTCCCCCCCACTCACTCCCCCCGACCCTACCATTATTCTGCATTCCAGGAAAAACTATCTTCCCCACAAACTCCGATAGATACTTCTATTGTTTTTTTATTCTTTTTACCTACTTTCTAAACCTGAGTTCTAAGGATTGACGGAACAATCCACAACATGACTGGAAGCACCAGCTGAACCGCAGAATCAATCCGTCGACTTCTCTCACATTTTTTCCCCACGCTTTGGGCCGCACGTCTTCCTTTTCATTCACCGCATTTGTGTATACATTCGCTTCTACACATACTTATTAACTTATTCATTTAATGATTAACTCCTTTATTTACCTGTGAATTCATGCATTTATTCATTTAGGTTGTTTATTCATCGGTTGGGTGGTTGATGCAAGGCTGTTTGAGTGATTTTCCGCAATTGCTTATTGATGCGTTTTGACTTTGATGCGTTATATACGGCTATTTTTTTTTTTCTTCTTCTTCTTCATCTGTTCTTGAAGTCAATTAGTTAGCGATACCTCTGGTATGAATCTGTTTTATCTATTCATACACTGTTATGGGACTCATGTGAATACCATTTGCATAGGTGATTTTTTTTTTCCTAGTTCATTCGTTGGCACAGATTTACTACCCATGCAATTATTTACACAAGTACCTTGGTATTATTTATTGCTTAATTTACTATTTATTCATTTATTTCTATGTCTATCAATCTATTTATTCATCGATTTATTTATCTATTTACTGATGATGATTGATTGTGATTGATTGAGTTATAAATTTAGTTAGCTGATTTGTTTGTTAGTTATTTATAATTTTTATTTATCTAGTTAATCTATTTATTTTTTCTTTATTATTCACTATGAACTCATTATTTATTTATCTATTTATTCATCTGTCCATCATTTACCATTATTTCAGTCATCAATTATTTTATTTATTCATGGTTCATTATTGATCTAATTATGAAATTCCTATTCATTTATTTGTGTATCATTTCTTTCTTTATCGATTTATTAACATGATTATTTAACGTGCCTTCAAACTGTGTTCTGTCTGGTCTCCACAGCCAATTCCTCGCTCCCAGTCTACAACGATCCGTGCAATGCAGGCTTGACGCTGTGTTTGTGCGCGTGTTGGCTCGCGCAGAGATTTCCAGACCGCTGGTCCCTGCTACCATGTGCCTGTGAGTCGCCCGCCATACACAGGCACTTGATTTAGAGCTGAATGGTCGCTTTTGATATTCTCGGCATATACATTCACACAAGCAGCTGCACATCCGCGCTCACAAACACACTCACACACACCACACACACACACAAACACACACCACACACACACACAACACACCACAAGAGATTAACTCCAAAAATGAAACGACAAATTGATGGTCACGAATGACCCTGAACAATGAAGATGATGATAATGACTACAGTGAAGATGACGAAAACGATACTTATCACTGTTGCAAAGAAATCACGGCGTTTGTATGACGATGATGTGAGGAGAAGGAGGGAGAGAAGGAACGGACGACGAAAGACGTCTGCGATCACGGCAACGACGACGACGACAACGACACGGACGACAATGAATCGCATAACAGCGCCTACGACGATGCCGATACTGTTGATTCCGGTTCTAAAACTACTGGCACCCGTGTTGCTTCTGCTTGCTGCCGTTTTTTACCACGGCTACTGCTATGCTGCTGCTGCGGCTGCTGCTCATGATGATAAATGATGACATTGATTAGAACCATGATGAAAAATGAAGATGAAGATGATGATGATGAAGATGATAATGTTGTTGTTGTTGTTATTGTAGTTGTTGCTGTTGTTGTTGTTGTTGTTTTGTTGTTGTTGTTAATGATGATGATGATGATGAAGAAGATTAAGATGATGATGATGATGATAATGATGATGATGAAGACGACGATAACGATGATGATAACCATGATGATGTCGATGACAGTGATGATGATGATAGCATTGCTTAAGACGATGATGATGACGACGACAATAACGACGACGACGACGACTTTGACAATGATGATGATGATGACGACGACGACAATGATAGTCATAATGAGGACGGTGAAGACGATGACGACGAAAGTAACCGTACCGATGAAGATGAAGATGAAGATAGATGATGATGATGACGATGATCGATGATGATGATGATGATGATGACGATGATGATGATGATGATGACGATGATGATGATGACGACGACGACAATGATAGTCATAATGAGGAGGGTGAAGATGATGACGACGAAAGTAGCCGTACCGATGAAGATGATGATGATGATGATGATGGATGATGATGATGATGACGACGACGACGACAGGTTCTATGAGGGGTTTCAAGCGCTGTGTGGGGGGCGGAGCTCAAGCGCCTGCAGTTCCACGGTTCTGACAGCTAGTACAGCGCCGTGCCGAGGAGACCGAGATCAAGTTCAAACGACCAGCATACCGCTGCGACCAGCGTAAGTCCTGCCGCCTGTCTCTGCACAAGGGAAATCAATCTTCCATCAAGGAAAGGAGGTCTGAAGTGATAGTTTTCACCCTCTGTGAACCAACCTGACTGAGGACACGGCCGCTTCCTGGACGGTGCAGGAAAAAAGCACACACACACACACACACACACACACACACACACACACACACACAAACACACACACACACACACCACACGATAAAAGTTTCGAAAAGAAACAACAAAAGCCATTGATGACGTCCCACAGGTAATCTGTCCACATCCAACGCTGTGCGAAATCAGCCTGCACTGGATGGTGCGCCAGACATTGTCCTAAATGGCTCACTTCTATATCAGTTTGTTCTTTCTCAGCTGGAAACAAAGTTATTAAGCATGTGAAAGCATGTAAGCACCACCACCACCAAACACACAACACACACACACACACACGCACACGCACGAGACATATGGGCAAAACAGACACCTGCAGATGTAGTGCGGAATTTGTTCGCTTCTCGGAGAATCTGTACAATTTTTTTCACTACCCTAAGACTAACAAAAACAAACAAACAAAAAAAAAGAATAAATAAAAAGGAAAAGAAGAGAAGAAAAAAGTAAAGGAAAAAAGAAAGACTCTGGCGTGTTACACATTGCTGTCAATAAAAAAATTTCTGAGATTTTCCATAAAGAAGAACATTGTTATGGGCCGATATAGCCGTTAGTAATGGCTATAACGGTAAAATAACACATTGGGCATGATCCGTGACCCTAATGAATGTCGCACACCCATGTTTGTGCACATCCACACTTGCACTCACAAACACAGTAGCTTACTCCGTACGCAACGCACAGTCACTCCACTCACCCAAGGGAGCACTATCACCACAGAATTAGGTTTTCTATAAAACGCTCCCTTTACTCCATAATACAGAAAAGGGTCTTAAATCTTCTTTTCACTTCAGTACGTTTTCCAACAATTATTTCTTCTCTTCACAAGATATTTCCACACATATAAACAATAATACAATATTCAAAGTTTTATCAAGAATCAAACACACACAACAATATATTACACTATCAGTTCATTATATTAAATGATTGCAAGTAAAGACAAGTCATCTTCTTGACTTGTCGAGGAGCTTTCGTGCACTGGGCTGTACCACCTCTGGACCACGACAGTCTGGATCCTCACTAGACTGGTACACCTTAGTCTGGGAACACCACTGGACGCTGAGGGATTCTGTAACGAAACCCTAGGTCCAGGGTTAACCTCTAAAATGAATTTTATTTAATTTTTCTCTTTCTCTCTTTTAATATTCATAGCTCCTTTTTAACTCTTTTAAAGTACATTCACTCCAAAATCAAAAATAGAATACTCACATGAGTCTTGTTCCGCCAACTTATTCCTACCTACAGTTGGGGTACAGAAAGAAATCTTTATACAACAATATTTCATTCATTTATTTTCCAATTTCTTCTTTTCTTTTCGCGTTCAACGTTCATCTTTCTCTTTTTCCCAAATAGCGCAATATCCTCAAATCTTTATAATCATCAAACTTTTGTTATCATTACAATTACACCTTTAATTGTAATTGCTTTAACCAGTTTACAACCCCAACCGGGTACTCACCTTCTAGGGAAATAAGCGACAAGCCTACCCTAGTAGACTTCCAGTCTACATCTACACTCTACACTTGAGTGAAACTTGCCACACCAGGCATCTTACACCCACCAAGGGTTAAGCACACCCAAACCAGGGTTGCATCGGACAAACCAGTCCAACCATGTTGCACACCCAACCCAGGGTTGCACAGGACAATCCTAGTCCTAACTATATTAAAACCCAGGAGGGTTACAATAGGACATCCTCCTATGTCCGTGTCCAGAGCTCCTCTGAAGTAACAATAATTTTCCACCCTTCCTCACATTGGTGAACACACTTCACAATCCACTCAGCGTCCCACTCTTCCACATCATCACTGGTGGTTGCACTCCATGAATACAAAAAAAGCATCAAACCCGTAGGTTTCATTGCACAATCGCAAAAAATTACAAAAATCTCTTAACACTCTTTCTTTGATATGAACCATTCACATAACACTTTTCCCATTCGCATGACAATGAACATACCTACAAATTTTCAGAAAGATCGGCCAAGTACTTTATACGATATTCTATAAAGAAGAAAAAACGTTATGGGCCGTTATAACCGTTAGTAACGACTATAACTGTAAACTAAAACATCGGGTATGATCCGTGACCCATAACGAACATACCTTCAAATTTTCAGAAAGATCGGCCTGAGAAAGACCGACCAAGTACTTTCTGAGATATTCCATAAAAAAAAAATAAAAACCGTTGTGGGCCGTTAGTACCGGCTATAACGGTAAAATAACACATCGGGCCTGATCCATGACCCATAATGAACAAGTCTACAAATTTCAGAGAGATGGCCAAGTACTTTCTGAGATATTCCATAAAGAAGGAAAAACCGTTATGGCCGTTAGTAACGGCTATATTACGGTAAAATAAACACATCGGACATCATCCTTGACTCATATTGAACATACCTACCAATTTTGCAGAAAGATCGGCCAGTAGTTTTGTCTGGAGCGAGTGGAAACACATTTTGACCACTTACAGACCACACACACACACACACACACACACACACACCACACACACACACACACACACTCCACTCCCACACACACACCACCACACACAACACACTCACACACACACACACACACACAACACACACACACACTCACACACACACACACACACACACACACACACACACACACACAGAGCGCATTTCTTCGTTCCGATTAAAGTACTCCCCGTTCTATAGGAACTGGGAGTACAAAAATGTGCTAGAGCTTCTAGAACAAAGACAGGGACATTGTTCACAAATGCAGAAAAAGACAGTAAAAAAAAAAAAAAAAAAGACCGAAAGCGAACAGACCCCCCCCCCACCCCACCCACCCCCTCCCCCCCCCCCCCCAAAAAAAAAAAAAAAAAAAAAAAAAAAAAAAAAAAAAAAACAACAGCAAAAGTCAAGGAGGGTGATAGAAAAGAGGAAATTACTAGCGCCGAACTTCCAGCCAGCGGAGGAACAATTTGTTACCGAAAAAAAAAAACAAAAAAAAACCCGGACCTCACCCATAGGGACAAAGAAGAAGCCTATACATAAATGAAGAGATGGAAAAAAAGATGCATTAATGGTTTGAATGATTGTTGATAAATCATTATATGTGCGGGATGAAAAAAATGGGTGCTCTCCCGCGTGTTTTCACGTTGTGACCAAGATGCGATTCGGGAGAAAAACGAAACAGGACTAGACGTTAACATATCAACCACTCCATGGTAGGTGTAAACCATGAACATGACAGTGAGCCTCACCTATTTTTATGAATAGATGACAAGCATGCAAGCAAAAAAAATGAATATAGCGATGAGAGAAAAGAGAACATGTCTCTGAGAAAACAACGGTCTCTTTACCAGGAGAGAAAATCATGTTCTGCTTCTGTCTTGGACAGAATTGTACGCCTCCTATGACTGCGTGATGGCAATGCCTTATAATTATTTTGAATACAAACTCTGCTCCTCAATGGCCCACTATTTTAAAAAATAAAATGAGACGTCGGATTGATTAGGATTTGTCAGTTTCTTTTTTCTTTGAGAATTGATATAAACACGAGAAAATGACGGAATAAAGAAAAGTTGATGACACAAAAGGTCGGTCGACAGCGCTGTAATTTGTGACCGCGCATTTCGACACAGTACACAGAACTTTTGCTTCTTTCTTTTTGATCTGTACATTTCTTTCTTGTTGTCCACAGTTCTTGTTTTTTTTTTTCCCCCAGTTTTTCTTTCGACTCTTCTTTCTTCCTAACGTCACTTCCCCCCCCCCCCCCCCCCCCCCCCCAAAGTTTCTAAATTTCTGTAACCATTCCTCCTTTATCTATTTGTGCTTGTCCTTTTCATCTACCTTTTCTTGTCCTTCCTTTCAAATGAGCTTTGTTCCTTTCTTTCATGTTTTATGTCTCTCCCTTTTCTTCCTTCTTTTTTCTTTATCTTTTTATACTTTAACTCTTTTACATCTTTTTTTAAAAACTACTTGTCAATTTCTTTTTGATTGTATGATTCTCTTTGCTTTTATTTCCCTCTTTCGCATGATCCTTTCCCCCCCCTTGTTTTCGTAAAGGTATGATTCTTTTTGTAATTCTTTGTTTTTGCTATGCCTGTCTGTCTTTGTCTTTCATTCGATTCAACTACTCATTCGTTTCATGTTCGTTGTTTTATTACCCCTTGGATTTCTATTTCTCTCTCTCTCTCTCTCTCTCTCTCTCTCTCTCTCTCACACACACACACACACACACACACACACACACACACACACACAACACACACACACACACACACACCACACACACACACACACACACACACACACACACACACACACACACACATACGCAGACACATGTAGACTTACACATGGACACACACATATGCGCTGGTATACACATACTCACGCGCGCGCGCGCGCGCGCGCG
>JADBJO010011597.1:0-5000 GCA_016801955.1 Conus betulinus | reverse complement strand
CCGACGATCTGGAAGGGCGCTCAAAGAGGAATAATCTGATCTTCTATGGACTCCCTCGTAAAGAGAATGAGACCCAGACAGACTGTGAAGGACTTATCAGTGGTGTGTGATCGCAAACAAACTCGATCTGACCGGCGACTTCCAGTTTGATCGAGTTCATCGCCTAAACGCCAAGCATAACTCGCCAATCATCGCCCGCTGCACCTTCTACAAAGATAAGGAGAAAAATACTTAAGCTAAAAGTAAACTGAAGGGCAGTGATGTGTTTGTTGGTGAAGACTTTTCCCTTCGGGTAAGAAAATATACGAAAGGTCTCTCTCCACATCCACATCTGAAAAAAGCCAGAAGTGAAAACAAGCGGGCCACCATGATTTTTGACCATCTTCTCATAGAGGGGAAAAAGTTTTTTCTTGATGATGGGCAAAACTTAAGGGAGGTTGAATAGGGGGGTGGCCTGCCCAGATTGACACCGGTAGCGCAGGTAAGGTGGAGACGTGACTACCGTGCGAAACACGCGGCTTTTACGGAGGCCGAAGGCACGCGCGCAGTGAGCGATGAACCGGTCAGTGGTGTAAACACTGGATTCTTTATGGGGCACGGAAGGGGGGAGGTGGTTGTAAACAACGAAGAGTTTGAAAATAATCTTCTAAGTTCAAATGTTTTTCATGTTTAAAATGTCATGATATTTGTACAGATGACTGTGAAACAGACTTGTCAGATTACCGAACGAATTGCATGGACGAAAACAAGGTTGTCGACAAACCATTTCAGGAATTGAAACATACTTTGCCGACGGATGTAAACATTGGTGGATGTAATGAGGGGGCATTTCAAAAGGAAAAAGATCGTAAAGAGAAAGGTGTGAGTGGTGAAGATAGTTTGTCAAAGAAACAAGAGATGAATCAAAGATTAAGATCTCAAAATGGAAAGGAATGTATGAATGGTAATACTGTGACATTGAAGTTAGTGAAGTTTTTAGAAAATGTCAGGTTTGTTTTTCATTCATACATTGGAATGTAAGTGGACTTCTGTCTAAAATACGAGATAGAGATTTCATGTCCTATTTGACTGATTTCGATGTCATTTGTTTAGTTGAAACTTTTGTAGATAATCTTCAGTATGTTACATTCCCAGGTTATACTGTCTTTTCTAAACCTGCCATTAAATTTACCAGAAAAGGAAGAATGTCAGGCGGCATATTATGTCTTTTTCCGAAATGAATTCATGTCTTATATAAAAGGAAATCAAGACAGATTGTCCAAATGTTCTTTTGTTTTTGATTGGCAAGAGTCTTTTTGGTTTATCAACGGATGTCATCTATGCTTGTACTTATGTTCCCACCTGTTGGTTCACCTTTTTACATTCATTAAACTTCCAATTTTTCTCCAGAGATATTTGACGGCAATAATGGACCTTGTGATCAGTGTAACACCCTTTCTGTTTCGGATGGCTATGTAAGAAAATCTGTAGATAATGTACTTAATAGCTATGGTAAATGTTTGTTAAATATGTCTACAGCTCTTGGTTGTGTGTATTCTTAATGGTTTTTGCAGTGGTAATACCGATAGCAATTATACATTATATCTGAAAAGGAAGCAGTGTGAATGATTATTTCCTAGTTACCAAAGAATTGTCCACCATCCTTTCTTCTTCATGTAAATTGATTGTACAGACAGACTAGAGTCGGATCACTTACCATTGGTTACATTGCAAATTTTCCCCGATGAGCAATATTAGCATACTCCTACACCGATTATTTCCATATGATCTAGATTTCTGGAAGAAAGATTTTCAACAAAGTTTCCGGTGTGATTTTAGGTGATTTTAAAGGGTTGTGTGAGTGATTTTTTAAAAAGCTGATTTATTTATGACTTGTGAGTTGACTTCCCACGCGGTGACAGTCCCGATATTGCACCTTTGTGGTCGGCTGGGCTATAAGCAACGTTGCCTCACCTTACCCTCCTTATGACCTTTTGCATCTCCTGCAGGCCTACTACAAAGCACACCTTCAAACACTGTCACTCAGACAGAAGTGTGGATGTGTGTTTGCAGCAGGTCAGAGGGACCCGCAGACCATCTGGTGGGCAGCGGTGGAGGATGGCCCCAGAGCCCCATCACTCAAGGGTCGTTGTCCCTCCATGATCCGGCTGGCCTGCGAGGTGCACCGCCTCACTCCCACCACCGACTTCACCCTCAACTGGTACAAGAATGGCAAGCGCCCTGCGCGCTCCTCTCGATCAAGAAAGAGGTAGTGTGTGTGTGTGTTGAGGGGGGGGGGGGGGGGGTGATTGACTCTTGAAGATTCGCTGCAGTAGGTGGGGGTAGGGGGGTCAACTAAGACCTTGAGCTATTGAGCTTTGCTTTAACAAATAAAAAGATTAAAGCAGCATATAAACGGTACTCCCCCACCCCAGGGGGGGTTTTTTTTATCTTGTGATACGACGTCACAATCAAAACATGCGTCATAATGTATTTTTGTCACTTTTCGACTTATACGCAAAGGAGGCTTGCCGTCATTTTTGTTTGCGTTTCATTTGTAGATATTCCTCTAAAGGAGAAAAAACGTTTTGGGCCGTTATAATCGTAGTAACGGTGTTCTGGTAAAGTAAAACATCAGGCATCATTCGGTGACCATAATGAACATACCTACAAATTTTCAGAAAATCGGCCCAGAAGTTTGTCTTGAGCGAGAGGAACACATTTCGACCACGGACACACCACCACCACACAACACAGCATTCTTTGTTCCTTGTTCTATAAAGAAACTGGGAGTACAGAAACGAATGGAAAAAAAATGGTACCACACTGGGCAAGGCTTTGGCTCAAACCGATCCATTTGTTGATATTTCGTACGTGTGGCCACCAAGGTAAGCTAGCGCAGGAGCAAAAAATGGCCCAGTTTGAAGAGTGAACACGCTTCAGCATTTCGGGCGAGGGCACTAAACATAGCGAAGGTGATCGGTCAATCACAAGCAAACTTGAAGGTCACGTGTGCTCCCACAACCTACAACTCCTCCATGTTGGGACAGGATTTTTCTGTTGCTTTTTGTTGGTTCACCATCAAGATCGTGGAATCGTCGTTGCATTCAACTTTTGCCTTCGAGACGACTGAGGTTGTAACTGCGTGTTCTTCGCTGAACTGACTCCAAACAATGCACCGAGGAGACCGTTTAAGTGAGGAATAGCTCCCTATCTGGGGTCACACGACCCGTGTCGATCTGCTTACTGTTTTCCTGCAAAAGTGCCTGGTATGACCACAAGATGGCGAAGCGGAGGGAAAGAATGAGTGCAAGAACAAAGTCTTTCCTTGTATGTATGGTTGCGTCGGCAGTGGAAGTCGGACTCGGACATGGTAGTAAACGACAGCAGCTCCAGGGAGACCTTGGAGATGGATTGCAAGTACCCCTGCTGAAAAGCCTCTAAAGATAACAGAGCAGCCCTTTTTATCAAGAAAGATAAAGTACCAAGTCCGGGGCAGTTTGGCGAGTTGGTCACTTCATCCAGGATGAGGCTCAAACGAACGGACATGGCGGGACCTCTTACAGGGAACTGAACCAGAAAGGTAAGGGAAACTGTCGTCCCGACCAACCAACCAACCAACCACCAAGCCATTCTTATGGCAACAGAATAACCGGTTCAAAACTTCGGATAAGTGGTGTTTTAACTCCTAGAGAGACAGAAAAAGTGGAAAACAAAACCAAGCCATCAACAGCAACAGAAGAAAGAACAGGTCGGTAATAAAACAAGTGTGGCCTTCCTCCAGATACGAAATCTAGGGCATAGAGCTTAGAGCTGACCCCAAAATCCTCCGTTTCTACTGATAATGCAAAACCCGCACTAGCTCAGAGGTATTAATGGGGGGGCCAAAATCAACAGCTGCACAAGGAAAGGCTTTTTATCTCATTGACGCTGTGTTCTACTGTGGCCGAGGTGAGCGTAGCTCTACCTGGAAAATCCAACGTCGAAGAGTAATAATATGGGGAGAAATAGAGTTATTAACCCTTCTTGAAGACTTGGGAGACAAGGTTGTGACATCAGTTTTAACCCAAGCAAGAAGGACTGCCAAACAGTGAAAGAAAGCTTGGGAGGCAGTGGACGTGTTAAGGAAAAAATCGAAGATCAGTAATATAACAGAACGCATGCAAATCCATAGGCAGGGACTGGAATCAACAGAAAGGAAGTGGTAGTCGAAGGACAAAAGGAAAGCAAATGGTAAAGTTAAAACGGGGAACATTGGAGATGAATAAATCATATGATGCCAGAAGAATCCAGACGGCTGCACTGCAATCAGCAGCAGTAAATGGACTGCAAGGGAAGATACTCTCCAAAGAAGCCTCATATGGAAGAAAATGTAGCATATGACCCAGGATCAGCTTTATCCTCTGGTCCATACATGACCTCTTCACCTCAGACATAAACCCCGGTTAATCAGGCGACCCTGCGTTTCCACACAGCTGGGGCAAAGAAAACAGTGGGAGGCCTATCCTGAGCTCATGCAAAGCAGGACTAATGCAAAGAAAGGACCACATGGCAGGCACAATAAAGCAGTTAATGCGATCAGTAGTACTACCAAAGAAAAAAAAATGCCACCAGAAATGCCACCAAACAAATGTTTACACAACAAGAGGGCTGCAAGTCATACTCTGGAATAGCTTTGACATCTGGCGCATGGACGCCATTTCATCTGCATGAAGTGGATGACTGCAAGTGTGTAGGCATACTTCGAGATGGGGGAAAAAAAAAACCACACCTGGAAATCATCAGCAAGAGGTGGCAGAGGACCAACTACTCCACTCGCATTCACGGACGAACAGAGTGGTAATTCTGATTAAAACCTTGTGCGAGAAAACGAGGAAGCACACGTATCGCGATTCTGAGAATGTATACATGTTATAGCCAGTTATTGTACCGGATATGTGGCGTCCAACGAAAGTTCCTGCCGTAGAGATTGGATCAAGGGAGCTTGGCACGCCTATCCATGAGCGTATAAAAACAGTTCC
>JADBJO010011596.1:57500-63691 GCA_016801955.1 Conus betulinus | reverse complement strand
CCTCGGCTTGGTAATGACCGTCGACATTGCGATCTCGCTGTGAGAGAGAGCCGCAACATGGTACCCACACAACGTCAGTGATAATTTGCCTCCCATTTACGATTCATCGTCATAGGAATCGAAATTCAGAATTTCGATTGTCTACAACATTTCACTTTGGGTGTCCGCAGTGTTATCCTGACGTTATGTCTACACGCACCACAGTCCTCAACAGATTGGACGCGGCCTCTGTCTGTCCTCTCCATGTTCTCGCTGTCTTCTAAGTCATGTTGGCTCGGTAAGGCGGTACCCACTGCAGCAACTTGACTGGTATAGGATTTACCACGGTGCCAGTCGTGCTGATAAAAAGAAGATTTACCACGTGTGCACTGGGCTGGTAATAAGATAACCAACTGCGCTATGTGTTGGAACGAGTAAGGGTCTGTCTCATCGTGGCATCAGTGCGCGCACATGTTCTTGCGCTGTGTTTTATCATGTCTTCTAATGCGATACCTCCTTCTCACGCCCACAGGGCAAGGATAATGGGCACGGTAACCCGCATCTGCGCGATTCCCCGTGCTTCCTGGCGGGGGCCCCCCCCTTCTGCTGGGCGCCTCCCTCCCGCCTCCACATTCTCTTCCCCGTGCCATCCACCCCGCCGAGTCCTCTCCTCCCATATTTACGCCTCCTACCCTTTCCATGTCTCGGACTTTCCAGCCCCCAGAGTTGTTCAATGTCCAATGTTTTGTCCTGAAAAGGAGGGGGCGAAGGGGCGAGCAGCTGATGGGTCGTGCTGTGGGACGGACTGGGCTGCTGAGTCCCAAGGTTGTGACTCGGTGCGAGGAGCGGATGGTTTAACATAACAAACAAGATAATGATACGTATATAGCGCCTAGTCTCGGCTGTGAGACCAAGCTCTACCACGCTTTACAATACACACTCGTTTACACAACGGCTGCCTACCTGGGTGAGTGCCGACTGAAGAGCTGCCAGCTGGCGCTCATTCAGCGATCGTTTTCCGTGTCATTGAGTCCAATATCGTTCAATATCGTTCACTCGATTTCCTAACTCCCTCATTCATTCTTCTCTCCATTTCATTTCTCACGCAGGGGCATGCAAACTGTCATCCATACCACCGGTCCTTCTCGTCCGAAAAGTTGGTGATGGGATTTTACGTGTGGTGCAAGATGGTGATGCGTACGTTCACCACACGGGAACCTCGGTTTATAGTAGTCATTCGGAAGGACTGTAATGGGGAATGGAGTCGAACTAATGTTACCATCCGAGGGAAAAAGCCACTGTTTTACCGAAACAGGAAAGCCGTGCGGAGGAGATTCGAACCCGCAACCCTTGGAGGACGAGTCCGCGCGATCCACCAACTGAGCTATCGGCATGTGGGGCGACTGTATGCCTGAAGTCAGTGTGAAGGAGTGTGTTGTGGAACTGGTGAGGGCGACTGGCTCCTGAAGTCAGTGTGACTGGGAGTGATGGTGTTGTTGCTGTGAGGCGACTGCCTGAAGTCAGTGTGACTGGAGCTGATGGTTTGTGGCTTGTGAGGCGACTGTCTTTCCTGAAGTCAGTGGTGATGGAGCTGATGGTTTGGGCTGTTGGCTGGAGGCACTGTCTGCATGGAAGTCAGTGTGACTGGAGCTGATGGTTGTGGCCTTGAGGCGACTGTCTGCCTGAAGTCAGGTGACTGGAGCGAGGAGCTGATGTTTGTGCTGTGAGGCGACTGTCTGCCTGAAGTTCAGTGTGACTGGAGCGAGGAGCTGATGGTTTGTGGCTGGCGGAGCGACTATCTGCATGAAGCGAGCGTGAGATAATCTCCAGTATGACTGCACCCAACGCTCCGTCCGCTGCGCTGTGCTCTGTGGCCTGACGCTCACTTCTTGCCGCTGACAGCCGTGGGAAGGGGGTCCCACCTCCACCTGTCTAGCCCAGTCCGCCTGACTGTCCCTCCTCCTCCACCACCACCACCACCCCTACCCAGCATCCATTTACCTCCACCCAGCCTACACTCGACACGGGGTGGATGATTGCTGGGTAGATGGATAGGGTTGGGGTGTGCTGGGGTGGGGGGGGGGGGGGGGTGGTGGGACGGGGATGAGGGCGACTCGCCGGCGGTAGGGGCTTGATTCAGTCTGCCCTTTCCCCACCTCATACAACCACCACCCCCCACCCCCCACTTCCCCCCCGTTCCACCCCTCCACACCACCATTTTTCTTCTTTTTTTTTCTGTCTGTCTCGCGGTGATTGTCGTGTTCCTCCGGGTTCCCACGATCTGACGTGGGCCGGGAGAAGTATGGGGTTGGGGGGTGATGGGGTTTTAGGTTGAGAGAGGGAGTGGGATTGGGGGAGGTGGGGTGGTGGGGATGGGTGAGGGTAGAAGAAGTGTGCTGGCGTGCCCTGCTAGTGTCTTCGTCAACACACCCTAAATACTCCACCTTTCCTTTTCTCTTCTTCGTGCTAGGGGCACGGGTGGAGAGAGAGATAGAGAGAGAGAGAGAAGTGAGGAGAGAGAGAGAGCGAGAGAGAGAGAGAGAGAGAGACGAGATAGCGAAGCGGTAGGCACGACAAAAGAACACCCCTGCCTCTAAAAGTGACACTGCAATTAATATGAGTTGTTCATATCTGGTTGCATTGAAAGGTCATAGTTTGAACGTTTGCACATGTTTATGATTTTCCATAAACCCCCTCCCCCCCCCCCCCCACTTCCCTTTCTGTCCCCCAAATGGGGTTTAAAAAAAAAAAAAACAGCATCCTACCAGCTGATCTCAATGGGCGTATGATTTGTGAAAACGAAAGTATCTGAAAGAGCTACTGGATGCTTCCTTCTTCGAGAAAGGGCTGAGCCTTCTTTTTCCTCCATATCTATTGGCCTGTGGAATATGATTAAGGATCAGACCAGAACAGTGTCATAGCCTTCAACGTCGAGTTCATTTGACCCAACATGCAATAGGTTAAAGAATGTGTATCTTCTGAAGTAGCGTTTAGAAACCAGGGTTTCTATTTCTCACTTTGCGCATCCATCAAAACACATATACAAATGCTTCGTTTTCCCCCTCGTTCTGACAAGCTGAAGAGAACCTATTCAACCTTTCAGTTTGTGTTCCATATTTGTTCCAATGGTTGTATTTGTTTTTTAGACAGATATAGCTGTTTTCTTTTTGTCAATCTTCAAACAGTATAACCTCATCAAGCACGAACGAATCTTTCGTAAGCAATGTTTTCTGACATTTTATGTCCACACTCAGTTACATTTGGGGTATCCGTTGCTGCATTCATACAAGTGTATCGTCTTCAAAGTGGTGAAATTCATTTGCAATCTGGTTCAATGTTGACATTTCTGTCCACTCCTCTCGCCCCCCGGTACGTCGTCTATTCTCCATCCTAAGTCTCTGGAGCATTGTCGGACCTTTGTAACTAAGTGTTCGGCAGTTTTGTGTTTTCCTTATCAACTTTACAGCCGCCATGTAGCGTGGGGTGTAGAAATTCCTTTGGGGTCGAAGATGGATTGACGTTGAGCTTTATTTCACACTGTCTGTTTTATCCGTCCCCTCCCCCCTCCCCCACTCCTCACGCATCCCCTAGTTCACCCTTACCCCCACCCCCTTCCGCCCTCCCTTACCCTCCTGCGATTTGTGTCTGTCTCCCCCGTGGCCCCTCCCCTTTCTCGCTGACTTTGCTTGCTCATCTCACTATCTGTTATTCTGCGTTCGTGTTTACCCACCACCACCACCACCACCACCACCCAATAAAACAAAAAATCTTCCCCTTCCCTGCCATTGTCTCTGTTTTACCCCATCTCTCTGCTCATTCTTTGATCTGACCCGCTTTTAGTCCGCTTCGAATTACGACAATCGCGTTCGCTTTTGCAATATTGCGCATTCCAAAATGCGACTTAGCAACCTCCCTAGCATAAAGTAGGTACACTTTGGATGTGCACAGTAGTGCCAAAGAATCACCATGCTCAGTTAGAAGTCAGACGAAAACTATGGACTTGTATACCGAGCAAAAACACGGAAGACAGACAGGTAGAACGTGTTTTACCGATAGGCAGCGCCCGCTAGTTTACTTTTTGGTGCTGACATCCGATAGTATCTAAACTGCCCCTTTGAACTTCAATACAGTACAGAAAAGACTTCAGCACCAACTGTTGAGGGCGGTCATCCGAGCTGCCCGGCTCTTGTTTGACCACTCACTGGTTATCTTCCTTGTTTGTAGGTGGAAAAGCAGGGCATATCGTTAGCGCGCGAAGAAATAGGACAGATCGTTTCTTGTTTACACACAAAGGAGCAGGACATCTTGTTACTAGTTACTGATTATAAGCAAAGAAGTAAGACAATGTTAGCTATGCTCACTGTCTGTACACACAAAAAACAGGGTACCTCTAGCTCTTTCCTATCGGTGGTCTAGATATCAATAGCCCTTTCCGACTAATGGTCCAAGTACCACTTTCTCTTTCTAACGGTAGATCAGGTACCATTATCTCTGTCCTATCGGTGGGATCAGGTATCATTATCCCTTTCCTATCCGTAGTTCAGGTAACATTATCTTTTTCCATCGGTGTTTCAGGTACTATTCTCTCTTTCCTATCGGTGGATCAGGTATAATTATCTCTTTCCCATCGGTGGTTCAGGTACCATTGTCTCTTTCCTATCAGTAGTTCAGGTACCGCAATCTCTGTGCTATCAATGTTTTCAGGTATCATTATCTCTTTCCTGTCCGTAGTTCAGGCACCATTATCCCTGTCCCATCGGTGGTTCAGGTACCATTATCTCTTTCCTATTCGTAGTTCAGGTACTACTAGCTCTTTCTTATCCGTGGTTGTGGTACCATTATCTCTTTCCTGTCGGTGGGTTCAGTGCCATTATCTCTTTCCTGATGATGGTTCAGGTACCATTGTCTCTTTCCTACCGGTAACTCAGGTACCATTATTTCTTTCCTATCGATAGTTCAGGTACCATTATCTCTTTTCTATCGGGAGTTCAGGTACCATTATCTCTTTCCTTTCGGTGGTTCAGGTACCATTGTCTCTTTTTCCTTTCGATGGCTCATGTACCATTATCTCGTTCCTTTCGGTGGTTCAGGTACCATTATCTCTTTCCTATCGGTGGGTTCAAGTATCATTATCTCTTTCCTTTCGATGGTTCAGGTACCATTATCTCGTTCCTTTCGGTGGTTCAGTACCAGTATCTCTTTTCTATCGGTAGTTCAGGTACCATTACCTATGTCCCATCCGTGGTTCAGGTATCACTAGCTCTTTTCAATGGGTGTTCTGATACCACTAATTCTTTCGGAACGGTGGGTCAAGGTACTAACTGGTCTTGATTAACAGGTGTCCAGGTCCATTAGCTGCTTCCTACTGGTGACCTGGATAGCAATAGCCTTACATACTGGTGGTCAAGATTGACCATTAGCTGCTTCCTAACGGTGACCTGGATAGCAATAGCCCTTACATACTGGTGGTCAAGGTTGTCCATTAAATATTTCCTAACTTGTCCCATTAAACTATTTCCTAACGGTGGTCCGGATAGCAATAGCCCTTACATACTGGTGGTCAAGGTTGCCCATTAGCTGTTTTCCTAACGGTGTGGTCTAGACAGCAATAGCCCTTACAATACTGGTGATCAAGGTTGTCCATTAGCTGTTTCCTAACGGTGGCCTGGATGAATAGCCATTACAATACTGGTGGTCAAGGTTGACCCATTAGCTGTTTCCTAACGGTGACCTGGATAGCAATAGCCCTTACATATGGTGGTCAAGGTTTGTCTATTAGCCGTTTCCTAACGGTGGCCTGGATAGCAATAACCTTTACATGATGGTAGTCAAGGTGCCGCTAGCTCTTTCTAATGATAGTCTAGGTATGATTAACCCTTTTCTAACCTAGGTCTAGGTATTACTAACTCTTTTCTAACTAAGGTCTCGGTACTAATATCTCATTCCTAACGGTAATCGAGGCATTACCAGCTTATTCTTAATGGACGTCCAGCTGCTACTAGCCGTTTCCTAGTAAATGGTTCAGGGATTACTAGCCCTTTTGCAAACGGTGGTCCCGGATAAAATTAACCCTTCCTACATGGCTCCGGATGAATTAACCTTTTCCTAACGGTGGTCCAGATAAAGCTAGCCTTTTCGGAACGCTGATCTGGATAAAACTAACCCTTTCCCTAACGGATGGTCCGGATAAAACTAGCCCTTTCCCCACGGTG
>JADBJO010011596.1:27500-45000 GCA_016801955.1 Conus betulinus | reverse complement strand
GCACGTCGCTCTGTTTCTCGCTGCAAAAAGACCCGGGTTCACCATGAAAACGATGCTTTGTCTCCCTTTGTGGGTGACAGCCATTGAACGTGAACAAGGAGTCTTACAGAGTTAGATGGTTCACTCGGGGAATTTTGACTCGACATTTTGGGATGTGCCACGTCGCAGTTACATCCCTTGGCACTGTCATGATAGTGACTCCATCGGAGCTCTGAACAACAGCATCACTGTGTTCTGTCAGTGTCGTTTCCACTCACATGTTTCACATTTGGCTGCGATTTTGGGTGAACATGTTGCGCGTTGATGTGGCCTATGGTAAGGTCTGCGCAGGTTTCTGTGGCCTATGGTTAAGGACTGCACAGGTTTGCTTGGTTTGTGACAGAGTGAATATGGTGGTCACAACAAACCAGTTGGATTGCATGGGAAAGGAAGATAGGAGCTTTTCCTTTTTTTTTATTCAGTCATCATCATCTCATCATCATCATCATCATCGTCATCATCATCGTCGTCATCATCATCATCATCATCATCATCATCGTCATCATCATCGTCATCATCATCATCATCATCATCGTCGTCATCATCATCATCATCATCATCATCATCATCGCCTGTGTTACCCCTTCTGGGGTACAGGCCGCCAACCATGGACCCCCAGGCATCTCTGTCCTGTGCTCTTTTCTCCAGCTGGTTCCAAGTCATCCTCATGTTTCTGATGTCTGCTTCCAGGTCCCTGCGCCAGGTGTTCTTTGGCCGACCTTGTTTTTCGTTTTCCTTGGGGGTTCCATTATTTGGTGATGCATGAATTCATTCGTTCTTCCGACTGTTGGAGAGAGAGAGAGAGAGAGAGAGAGAGAGAGAGAGAGAGAGAGAGAGAGAGAGAGAGAGAGAGAGAGAGAGAAATCAGTGGTCAATATATGGGGGAAAAAGTGGCGGCCTTCGGGTTTACACATGTAGAGAACAGAAAAAAAAACATAGAACAGCAATAAGAGCTACACACTACCATGAAACCGTCCACCATGATGACACCATTGGGAACTATGGCAAAGCGGCAACACAGGTCAGATAAGAAACCGACAGAATTGGGCCCGTGGACACGGGCTTGCCAGTTATTTTGTCCACTTGTTTGTCAGTGATTTGTTTGTTTGTCAGTATTTTGTCCACTTGTTTGTCAGTATTTTGTTTTTTGTTTGTCAGTATTTTGTCCTCTTGTTTGTCAGCATTTTGTTTGTTTGTTTGTCAGTATTTTGTCCACTTGTTGGTCAGTGATTTGTTTGTTTGTCAGTACTTTGTCTGCTTGTTTGCCAGTACCTTGTCCACTTGTTTGTCAGTGATTTGGTTGTTTGTCAGTATTTTGTCCACTTGTTTGTCAGTATTTGTTCTCTTGTTTGTCAGTATTTTGTCCACTTGTTTGTCAGTATTTTGTTCACTTGTTGTGTCAGTATTTTGTCACCTTGTTTGTCAGTATTCTGTCCACTTGTTTGTCAGTATTTTGTTCACTTTGTTTGTCAGTATTTTGTTTGTCAGTATTTTGTTTGCTTGTAAATATTATGTTTGTTTGTTTGTCAATATTTTGTTTGTTTGTTTGTCAGTATTTTGTCCGCTTGTTTGTCAGTATTTTGTTCGTTTGTCAGTATTCTGTTTGTTTGTCAGTATTTTGTTGCTTGTAAATATTATGTTTGTTTGTTTTGTCAGTATTTTTTTGTGTTTGTTTGTCAGTATTTTGTTCACTTGTTTGTCAGTGATTTGTTTGTCAATATTTTGTTTGTTTGTTTGTCAGTATTTTGTCCACTTGTTTGTCAGTATTTTGTTTGTTTGCCAGTATTTTGTCCCCTTGTCAGTGATTTGTTTGTTTATCAGTTTTTTATTTGTTTGTCAATGTTTTGTTTGTTTGTTTGCCAGCATTTTGTCCACTTGTTTGTCAGTGATTTGTTTGTTTGTCTGTATATTGTTTGTTTGCTTGTCAGTATTTTGTTTGCTTGTTCGTCAATATTTGTCCGCTTTGTCCACTTATTTGTCAATATTTTGTCCGCTTGTTCGTCAGTACTCTGTCTGCTTTTATCAGTACTTTGGTTTTTTGCCCGTAATTTACTTGTTTGTCAGTATTTTTTTTGCTCGGTTTTTTTTTTCCGTATTTTGTTTGTTTGTCGGCATTGGTTTGTTTGTTTGTCAGTCCTTTGTCTACTTGTTTGTCAGTGTTTTGTTTGTTTGTCTGTCAGTATTTGGCCTGTTTGTTTTGCGAGTACTCTGTCCGCTTGTCAGTATTGTGTTTTTGTTTGTATGGTAGTTTTTGTCTGCTCATTTGTCAATATTTTGCCAGCTTGATTGTCAGTACTTTGTCACACACACACACACACACACACACACACACACACACACACACACACACACACACACACACGCACGCACACAAATATACAGACACGCACACACAGGCATGCCCGCGCGCGCGCGCGCGCGCGCACACACACACACACACACACTCACTCACAACACACACACACACACACACACACACACACACACACACACACACACACACACACACACACACACACACACACACACACACACACACACACACACACACACACACACACACACGCGCGCGCGCGCACACGCACACACTCACACAACAAACAAACACACACACACACACACACACACACACACACACACACACACACACACACACACACACACACAAGTGCGTTATATGATGACGGCCTGCACTTTACTCCTTCACTCTAAAGATCAGATAGTGAAGGATTTTTGTTTTATTGCTATATGTTAGATCTATATCTTCTGTTCATTTTACCCATTAATTGTTGTATTTCAGATTCCCATTTTCTTTTTCTTTTTTTGTTTGTTTGTTTGTTTGGTTGGTTTTTTTCTTTAGATACATATACAGATACATACATGTATACACTCACATACAAAGGCATACATACACACTTATATAACATATAGGATTATTCAATTAATCATTCATTCCTTCAGTCATTCTCTTCATTCATTCACGTCTAATATCACTCAAAGTGAACAGACGTTAAACAGAAGAACGAACGAACGAACACACACACATACACACACGTGCACACACACGCAAACACACACCTACAATGATAATAGCGTCGCAGACAATGTGAGGTAGGTACTCAAAGTTTGACCAGCGCATTGAGGCTAATGCACAGTTGACGGCTCTGCTACCTCCATGGAACCCTCGTAAATCCTTTCACCTTTACCCTTCATTCATTCACCCAGCTGTCTATCCAGCTGTCTATCCTGCGCGGTGTGGTCTTAATTCATTTACCCATCAGCTGTCTATCCTGCGCGGTGTGGTCTTAATTCATTTACCCATCAGCTGTCTATCCTGCGCGGTGTGGTCTTAATTCCTTTACCCCATCAGCTGTCTATCCTGCGCGGTGTGGTCTTGATTCGTTTACCCATCAGCTGTCTATCCTGCGCAGTGTGGTCTTAATTCATTTACCCATCAGCTGTCTATCCTGCGCAGTGTGGTATTAATTCGTTTACCTATCAGCTGTCTATCCTGCGCGGTGTGGTCTTAATTCGTTTACTCATCAGCCGTCTATCCTGCGCAGTGTGGTCTTAATCCGTTTACCCATCAGCTGTCTATCCTGCGCAGTGTGATCTTTTAAATTCGTTTTACCCATCAGCCGTCTATCCTGCGCAGTGTGGTCTTAATCCGTTTTACCCATCAGCTGTCTATCCTGCGCAGTGTGGTCTTGAAGCTTAGCGGGTGTGGTGTAGCGTGTATGGACTGGTCCGCACCCAGTGACACTTCCTCGATGAAACTGAAGCTGGAGACGACACAGGTATGTGGTAGTAGGCCTCTTCTGCTGGAACACACAAGGAGGAAAATGCTTACAAATTGACACTAAGGCAGGCAGAATCCATAGGACTCTTTCTTTCTGCTTGTTTGTATAGGAAGGTGGAAAGGAAGGGGAGGAGTGTGTGTGTATGTGTGTGGGGGGGGGGGGGGGGGGGGGGGGGGGGGGGGGGGGGGGGGGGGTACAAAGGCTTCGGCCAGACCTCTTTACCTCCATCCCCCCACCCCCATCCCCTAAATGACATTCTGTCCCATGCACGGCCATTCCTGTTTCCAGCTTTGATGAAGTTGCGCACCAATATTTCGTGGAATTATTCCCATCCACATTCTTTTCCCGCCAAGTTCTGTCATCGCTGCGTGATCGTGTTGACAGAGGGACAAACAGACGTTGACAGAGGGACGAACAGACGTTGACAGAGGGACAGACAGACCGACAGACGTTGACAGACGGACAGACAGACCGACAGACGTTGACAGAGGGACAGACAGACCGACAGACCGCATGTGGAAGACCATGTCCTGGGCAAGGGTGGTAAGATCAACAACTCCGTTAAGACTAGACGAGGAAAAGCAAGGAAATCGGCGGGGTTGCTTCCCTTTCTCTGGGACTTAATGACCTGAAAGGGGGAGGTGGGGCAAAGTCTTCGGCCAGACCTCTTCACCTCCATCACCCCCCCCCCCCCCCCCCCCCCCCCAACTCACATTTCATCCCATGCATAGTCATTCCTGATTCCACCCTTTGATTAATTAAGTTGCACACCGTTTTTTTTTCGTAGAATTATTCCTATCCACATTCTTTTCCTGCCAAGTTCTATCATCGCTGCGTGATCGTGTTGACAGAGGGACAGACAGACCGACAGACGTTGACAGAGGGACAGACAGACCGACAGACGCTGACAGAGGGACAGACAGACCGACAGAGGTTGTCAGAGGGACGGACAGACCGACAGACGCTTTCTCGACTGTTGGGAAAAATTTCTGTTAAAAAAACAAAATGGTATCGGGTTATTTCATACAGGCCATTCATCTTGATGTCGCTGCTGCCATCTCCACCACCACCCAAAGACCCCTACCCCCCCACCCCCACCCCTCCACACTTACAGCCTCCCTCCACCTTCCTCCCTCCCTCCTCCCCCCTCCTGTAAAGGTCATTCACGTTTCTTTTTTTTTTTTTTTTTTTTTTTCGATCTATGTGTTTTACTGCAGCTTTTCTTTTTGTTTCTTTTTCGTCTTGGTGATGATGGAATGCTTAGACAGGAGGAGACGGGGGAGAGGGGAGGGGGGGGGGAGGGGGGGGGACAGTTAGGGGATGACAAGATTGAAAAAGAGGGTCACATTGTGTGAGCACTCGCGTGCGCGCGAGCACTTGCGCGTACGCGCACACACACACACACACACACACACACCCACATAACACACACACCACACACACGCGCGCGCGCGCACGCGCGCTCGCACACGCACACACACACACACACACACACACACACACACACACACACACACACAAACGCGCGCGCGCGCGCACGCACGCACGCACACACACACACACACACACACACACACACACACACACACACACACACACCACGCACGTGTGCGCGCTCACATGCACACACACACACACACACACACACACACACACACACACACACACACACACACACACACACACACACACACACACACACAGAGCCTGCTATGGGAGAGCACACCACCACTACCCCCAATTCCCCCAAAGGATGTTCCGATCTTGCTCATGTACCTTGTGCCTGACACACAGCTACAGCCATGTACCTTGTGCCTGACACAGCTACAGCCGTGTGCCTTGTGCCTGACACAGCTACAGCCGTGTGCCCTGTACCTGATACAGCTACAGTCATGTACCCTGTACCTGACACATCTATAGTCATGTGCCCTGTACCTGACACAGCTACAGCCGTGTGCCTTGTACCTGACACAGCTACAGTCATGTACCCTGTACCTGACATCTACAGTCATGTGCCTTGTGCCTGACACAGCTACAGCCGTGTGCCCTGTACCTGACACAGCTACAGCCGTGTGCCCTGTACCTGACACAGCTACAGCCGTGTGCCCTGTACCTGACACAGCTACAGCCGTGTGCCCTGTACCTGACACAGCTACAGCCGTGTGCCCTGTACCTGACACCAGCTACAGCCGTGTGCCTTGTACCTGACACAGCTACAGTCATGTGCCCTGTACCTGACACAGCTACAGCCGTGTGCCTTGTACCTGACACAGCTACAGTCATGTACCCTGTACCTGACACAGCTACAGTCATGTGCCCTATACCTGACACAGCTACAGTCATGTGCCCTGTACCTGACACAGCTACAGCCGTGTGCCTTGTACCTGACACAGCTACAGTCATGTACCCTGTACCTGACACAGCTACAGTCATGTGCCCTATACCTGACACAGCTACAGTCTGTGCCCTGTACCTGACACAGCTACAGTAACTGTAGAAATGAATGAAGGCAAATTAAGATTTATTGGAGACTGGCACGACCCCCCCCCCCCCCCCCCTCCCCCCCCCCCCCCCCCCCCCCCCCCCCCCCACTCCCCCTCGCGTTTCTCCCACCCTACTTTCTCCACAGCATCTTTCTGGTCTATGTTCATGTCAGCAAAGTTAACTCATCGCTTGCTCCCTGAGGTTTCATCTTATGAGCACCTCAACAATTGTTAGGAGGTGTCAACGACCAGCCAGGAATGCACATCCGCTCACTCACATGGACGCGCGAGCCTTTAACATGGGTGATGAGTGTGCTTACTTGAACACACGCCTGGGTTTTAAATGTTGGGCTGCCATCGTATCTTTCTCTTCATGATCCTGGTTGCTTTTATGATTGTACTTTCCAGTAGCAGTGTGGTGGCAAACTGACACCGAAGCAAAGCACATCAGAACAGAGATGGGTCTGGGTATCTGGATCTCATTAGCAGGGAATGGAGCCAAATGCTGAAACTTGGTATTTTGTCGTTATTTCTTCATACCACGTTTCATTTACTACTGCATGATTGCACACTAACACTGCTGTTAAGTTGTCATGTTAAAGAGGTTAGTTGTTATCACTTGTAGTTTTGTTTTTGTTGTTTTCGTTGCATATTTTACTTAGAGCAGACTATTACACTTTACGCAGTTATGGACAACTGATTGTGTGGATTGTACATCGTCATAGTTCAGATAAACTAGGAACATGTGAGCCGTAAAACAACAACAACAACAACAACACAACACAACAACAACAACAACAAAAACCCTTGAACATACGCACTGACACACGAGTGCCTTCTACGTTCCCTTATACTATCCCATTGTTCCCCCACCCTTCACACACACACACACACACACACACACACACACACACACACACACACACACACGTCGCCCGACCAAAAAAAAAAAAAGTTCAACTGTGTTTTTGTCCTGGTTTTTCTTCTCCTTCTTTTTTTCTTTTTTTTTTTTTTTTTTTTTTTTTTTCTTTTTCTTTCTTATTTTTTTTAAAAATCTCGCTTCATTTGCCTACCTCCCCTTCCCAACTCTGCCACTGTCCCTCTCCACCTGTCATCTCACTCACACCCATCTCGTTTGTCTTCTACTCCCCGTCCTCCCCGCCCCCCCCCCCCCCCCCCCCCCCCCCCCCCCCCCCCTTCAGTTTTTTTTTTTCTTTTTAATCATGACTTGTAAGTTGATTTCAACGTGATGACAGCCCTGGTATGGCCCTTTGCGGTCGGCTGGGCTGTAGGCAACCTTACCTTACCTTACCTTACCTTACCTTACCTTACCTTACCTTACCTTACCTTACGGTGTGTTTTCAGAAGTGCGTGTTAAAAGAGTTGTGTGAAATGAGGATTTTTTTTCTTTTTCTTCTCTTTTCTTTTTTTTTTCTTTTTCTTTTTCTTGTTTAAATAATGATTTGTGAGTTGACTTCAGCGCGATGACAGCCCTGATGTGGACCTCAGCGGTCGGCTGAGCCATAAACAACATTACCTTACTTTCCCTGAAACAGCTCCCCCCCCCCCCCCCCCTCCCCCATCCTTCCCCTCACCCCTACCCCCCCCCCCCCCCCCCCCCCCCCCCCACCGCGGCTCTCTCCTAATTACTTTCGATGTTTTACTGCAGCTTTCTTTTTTGTTTCTTTTTATGCGGTTTGTTCTGTTTCTTTTGGTTTCTTCTATTTTTCTTTTGGTTTCTTGATTTTGTATGTTGCAAATCGTTCGTAAGACAACTATCAATCCTTTTCTTTTTCCTGTTATTCATTATCACCATCTAAATCATCATCACAGCAGCCACCGTGGCGAAGTGGTTAGCGTCGCGGACTCCCGGCCGGGAGGTCTTAGGTTCGATTCCCGGCAGAGCCATGCAGGATTTTTCTACTCCGACCGGCTGCTACCCAGAGTTAAAGCTTACTGCAGGCTCAGTTTGCAAGACTGGGACCACACAGGCGAGTTTCATCCACTAAATGGATGCGTCTCTGTCAGTGTTGCTCAAATCTTCCGAGCAGCACTGCATGTCTGTCTCTGTGTCTGGGGCCTGGTTGACGCCGGGATATATTATGAAAGGAAGCGTAGAGTACAGCCTTGTCATGCAGTCTCAGACCAGAATGGAAATCCATAGCATCATCTTCATCATCATTCATCATTCTCATCCATCAGCATTAAAAAGTCTCAAATTCTGTAGTCCTTCATGCCCTGCTCTCATAATGACCTCAATTTCGATGTCCTCTCCACGTCTGTGGCCTTGGGTTGGTTCCGTCGGGGTCACCGGTATCGGCGAGTCCATGGGGGCTGTCGTTGGACGGACGTGAGGGCGCGCTCCGGAGGGAGAGCTCATTCACGCCGCCTCCGCGACTAAGCAGTTTATTGTCGTCAGTAGGGGGCTTAGTAGGTGGTGTCGTGCGTATGTTAGATCAGAACAAGCGCCACTGAACACCACCGAAGTGACTCGGCAGCAGTGCAGTGTCTCCTCCGGTGGGTTGCCTCTTGACGACTTGACATTGACTGCTCCCTGTGGATTGCAGGTGCCGGGGCTGTGGCTGTGGACGGGGGTCGGAATGAGCGGCATGGGTGCACTGCCACTGAGGTGGCACAGAAGATGGGACATTAAAAAAAAATTATCATTGTCATCGTCGTCATCATCATTATTCCAAAATCTGAACTGCCATTCCACGTATATAACATACGCATACACTCCCGTACATACACACGTATACGCGCGCGCGCACGCCCGTACCACACGCGCGGGCATGTATACATACATGGACACTTACACGAGCCCACAAAACATATAAAAAAAAAAGGCGCCCGCGAGCACGTACGCAAACATACACCTTAGAAGTAAGATTGCCATCCAGTTTCAGATCTACATGCCGAGTTAAAGAGCTGACAGACACCTGTCCAATCCTTGCTTTGTACAGATGTCGGTGTCTAGCTGTCTACCCAGCACCCTGTGTCTCAGGGCCTGAGAAATGTGGACCATTCCGAACGCTGTGTGACACTAAAACCTGCACTCATTAACAAATGGGACTGATCAAAGAAAGTATTGCGGGAAACTTACACACACGCGCGCTTTCATACAGACACCTTTGAAGATAGCAGAAGTATTTAACCGAGGAAACATCAAGCAGTGCAAGTATTGATCTGGGGAGGAAGGAAGGGAGATACGTAATGCTGAACAATTAAGCAGTGAGGGAAAACAAGTGCTGGTGACAGTTCTTCGATCATTATAGTAACAACTTGGCAAAGATTTGGAATTTTTAAAACAGGGAGGAAAAGGGGGTTGGAAATGAAAATGGTATATTATAAATATGAAAACCCTTCTCTAGATGCATGGGAAAACCATCGTAAACCCTCTCAAAGGCAGATCTATATTGCCTGCTTCTACGCCTTCCGTTGCTTGATCGGACTCATCAAGAAGACACGACTAATAGGATTTGTGGGTCTTGGCGTCAAATAAAGACACACCACAGTCCGTAATTCTATGGTGTTCTCACCACCAAGGGTTCTAAAAAGAATCCCGACAGCACCCTCAAAGCAGCCAGCCAAGGGTATAGATGAAGCAAAGCGAAAGTGTGAAGAGGAAACAAGTTGCTGAAAAACTAAAAACATCAAGCAAACAGTATAAAGTGAAGGGGGCAATCTTTGAGCCTACAATGCTTGAGGATCCATTCAAGGATGCAAGGGAGATCAAAAGATATGGAACAGTCTGAGTGGTCAGCTCTGCTGTGCATACCCAAGCATTGTCAGCGGCTAAGAATTGTGCAGAATAACCTCTACTTGGATCTCCTAAGAGATGCAATTGCCCACTGATTGACCAAACAATATATACTGAACAGTTAAGTAGTGTGGGGAAAACAAGTGCAGGTTGACAATTCTTCAGTCATTATAGTACTAACTTGGCAAAGATTTTAATTTAAAAGAAAAATGGGGGAAAAGGGGTTGAAGATGAAGAAAATATATTATAAATATGATAACCCTTCATATGTGTGTGTATTATATATATATATATTTATACACACACACTTATGAATATGAGTATCAAACTGACAGCAGGTAAATCGTGTCAGCTCTCTTTATGTCACGCAAGTTGTCATTTAGTTATTACAACAGTTGAAGATAACCCTCCTATTCTGTGATGTCACTCAGAGAGAGAAGAGGGTGGGTGGATTGTTAATCTGAACAACAATAAGTGTACTCCAAACACTTCTGGCCATCCTGTTACCATTCAGGGAGACAGAGTGCAATCACATGAGCTGTTCGGTTACACAGTCAAACGTATGCGCCTTTGGGCACATGACCTTGTTTTCATATCTTCGTGCGGAAAGAACAATTAAGTACAGAAGAACACATCTGAAGACTAATAATACCTCTGTAACGCCATTAATGAATAGGCAAAAGTTTGAAGATGATGTTTATATTTGTAGATACACACATACTGGTAACTGTGTGTAACCAACGTAAGGACACACGGTAAGACACGGGAAATATGATGTTGTTATTAATCAGTTTGATAGCAGTAATTGGAAATCTTAATAATCCATCCTATAGACGAATCCACTGTAAGCACATGCCCGACGACCGTCGTCTTTTAGATTGGGCATCATAACGCAAACACATCAGTCCTTCCTTGCATCATATAGAGATATGCCACAGTCTATAATTCTGTGGTATTCTCACTAACCAAGAATTCAAAAACAGAATTCAGCAGCACCTCAAAGCAGCCACTGAAGGATGGAAGTGAAACGAAAGAAAGAGTGGTAAGAGATAAGTTGCTGTAAAACTAAAATCATGGTGCAGACAGTATGAAGCACAGGGGATAACCTTTGAGTCTGCGTTTGAGGGTCCATTCAAGGATGCAAGGGAGATCAAAAGGTGTCCAACAGCCGGAGTGGTCTGCTCTACTGCTTAATAACCCAAGCAGTGTCAGCAGCTAAGAATTGTGCAGAACAGTCTTTACTTTGGATCTCATAAGAGATGCAGTCTCCCACTGATTGACCAGACAATATCATGCCGAACAAGTCAGTAATGGAGGGGGAGGAGGGGGAGGAGGGGGGGGGGGGGGGGGGGAATAAGAGCTGGCTAACAATTCCTCCGTCATTACATGAATGACATGGCAAGATAAAAAAAAAATAAATAAAAAAAAAGATGTGGGAGGAAGGAACAAGGAAGAAAGAAAATGAGAACAACAACAACAACAAAAAAAATCAGGAAATAGATTATGAATATGAAAACTTCACCAGCAGGAACAAACATGTTAAAACAGACATATAAATCGCTGCTTGCACTGAGAGCCAAGACAAAAGTACACAGTCATCATAAGCATGTCAACTGCATCCTAAATAGCCATGACCAGAATATGCAGTCTTCACAGGCATATCAATGGCAGTTTAAACCAAGAGGCAGCCAAAAATACTAACCAAATGAGCATGTTATGGCATCGTGAATAAAGCGTCAAGGCCAAAAACATAGTTATAACAGGTACTTCAATGGCAGCTTTAAACCAAGCGCCGGGATAAAACCGTGTGTGTGCACATGAGCGCGTGGGTAAGTACATATACTTGTATATGAGTGTGATTGGGTGTTTGGATATGAATAGATAAAAATGAACGTGTGTGTGTGTGTGTGTGTGTGTGTGTGTGTCACACACACACACGCATCGTCCTTAAAAAGAAAAATGGCTTGGGGAAGAGCGGGGGGTGGAGGTGGGGGTGGGGTGGGGTGGGGGAACGAGGGAAAGTCTCTGATGATGATGTCTGTCATAATCTTAGATTTCGCCTGGAACCTCTTGAGGTAAGCAGCTTTCCATCTGCTCTGAATCTGATGTCGATGCCTACGTCTCCTTCTCTGAAGGCATCAGTCAGCATTGCACATAACATGATGCTGAACAGAGAAATAACTATTCAGTCACTCGAACATAAACATGAAATAATACAGGGAACAGTAAACAACAAAAACAAGGAGGGTAACTCTTTGCTCCCACGACGAAACAAATACTCGCCCATGACTCCAGAGGAATGCTGCTTACGACACGGAATCGGCTGGCAGATATGACAGCCCAGAGCACACAGAGCAAACAAGGAAACATCCCGTCCTGTGTGCTCTGTGCTGTCATATCTGCCAGGAGATTCCGTACCGTAAACAGCATTCCTCTGGAGTTGTTTTGGGGGGAGAGAAGAAGAGGGAATATTCAGAAAAAAATATATCGGTAGGTGGCGACGAACGTTTACATTTCAGATAGGATTATGCGTTTATATTCGTATTTAGACAAAAACAAACAAACATATAACAACAACTACAAAACAAAACAAACAAAAACAAAAAAAAAAAACCAAAAAAAAAAACGTACTTCTTTCATAATTATTGACGTGGCTGCCTGCTAACACTCAATCTTTGCTGCTAACTTCATTACAAAAAGCATGCGAGGGTGATTGTGTTGTTGTCAACACGCCACAGGGTTTGTTTGTTGTTTTTTTTTTTAACGCTGACGGGATTTATTTTCATTCTATTAAAACTGTTTATCAACGTTGTTATTATCATTTGTGTGATTCGTGTAGACGGGCTCTATTACGACCAAGGATCCGAACTGCTCCGCTTCTTCGCTGCGAGTTACCCCGAGATTGTATCACATCAAGGGAAGTAAATCATTTGTGTAAATTCTTTTTGTTATGATTCTACAGTGATTTTCTTCCCTTTGACCGTCATCCGTGTCTGCACTTGTGATATATCACATTAAGGATAGTAAATCATCATGATTTTACAGTGATATTCTTCCCTTCGACCGTTATCCACAGCTGCGCTTGTGAGTCCCCCTCCCCCCCCCCCCCCTACCCATGCTCCCCGCCCCACTTTTTTTGTTCTTTTCAGTGGCCTAATTGGGATAACCACGTGAATTCTAAATTTATCCATCTATTACGATGTACACGGAAGCAAACTGTCAAGCAGAGATGCGATTAACACTACAAATTCTCTCTCTCTCTCTCTCTCTCTCTCTCCTCTCTCTCTCTCTCTCTCTCTCTCTCTGTGCGTGCGCGCGCGCGCGCGCGCGTGTGTGTGTGAGTGTGTGTGTGTGTGTGTGTGTGTGTGTGTGTGTGGCCTCATCAACACATATACACACAGAATCACGTTTAGCGCATGCACTCATACACACACAGTCGCGCGGGCGGGCGGGCGATCGCGCCCGCGCGCGCGCGCGCGCGCGCGCGCGCACACACACACACACACACACACACACACACACAATACATACATACATACATATATATATATATATATATATATATATATATATATATATATATATATATATATATATATATATATATATATATTCCAACTCGTGTTCACCTCAGCTGTTCGTCATAAGCTCATCGCGGGTACCGTGAGTGAAGTTACGCCCCTTTAATCTTTGATACATTTTGGATTACCTTTCTGGTAATGGTCCTAAAACACGCGGCGCATAGAAAGGGTGATAGGCTGTAGAACAAGAAGACAACGAAAACTACAAGTAGAGTGTAAACAACGTACTCGCCAATTCAGGCTCTTGAAAATCCATTTGATCTTTAAAGGGTTTGATAAAATCCACTTGATTTTTGAATTAAACAGACTAAAAGTCCTCTTGATGGGTTAGATAAAATCCATTTGGTCTTTGAATTAAACAGACTAAAGTCCTCTTGAAGGACTAGATAAAATCCCACTTGATCTTTGAATTAAACAGACTAAAGTCCTCTTGATGGGCTAGATAAAATCCACTTGATCTTTGAATTAAACAGACTAAAGTCCTCTTGATGGGCTACATAAAAATCCACTTGATCTTTGAATTAAACAGACTAAAGTCCTCTTGAAGGACTAGATAAAATCCACTTGATCTTTGAATTAAACAGACTAAAGTCCTCTTGAAGGACTAGATAAAATCCACTTGATCTTTGAATTAAACAGACTAAAGTCCTCTTGATGGGCTAGATAAAATCCACTTGATCTTTGAATTAAACAGACTAAAGTCCTCTTGAAGGACTAGATAAAATCCACTTGATCTTTGAATTAAAAACAGACTAAAGTCCTCTTGATGGGCTAGATAAAATCCACTTGATCTTTGAATTAAACAGACTAAAGTCCTCTTGATGGGCTAGATAAAATCCACTTGATCTTTGAATTAAACAGACTAAAGTCCTCTTGATGGGCTAGATAAAATCCACTTGATCTTTGAATTAAACAGACTAAAGTCCTCTTGATGGGCTAGAGGCCAGACGGGAAATGTTTTTGTCACCATGCACTGCCATTATCGTTTCTTCCATAGACCATACCTTCCAGCTGTCTCTAGAGCATGAAATCATAGGAATTTTAACTCTCTAAAATTTCAAAAACGGTCCTATCTAATTGACACAATCAAGGACAGGGCCACAGAAGACACAAAAAGTGGCGAAGAAATCACACAAAGTGGAGAGAGGTACAGAAGAGAAGGACACAAGGCTTGGGGGGGGGGGGGGGGGGGGGGGGGGGGGGGGGGGGGGGGGGGGGGGGGGGTGGGGGGGGGGGGGGGGGGGGGGGGGGGGGGGGGGGAGAGGGGGACTGGTGGGGGGGGGGGGGGGGGGGGGGGGGGGAGGGGAGGTGTGTGTGTGTGTGTACGTGGAGAGAGAGAGAAAGGTGTGTGTGTGTGTGTGTGTGTGTGTGTGTGTGTGTGTGTGTGTGTGTGTACAACATATATGTAGGCCTACATATACATCATGTGTGTGTGTGTGCGTGTAAGCGTGCGCGCGCGCGCGCATGTCTGTGTGTGTGTGTGTGTGTGTGTGTGTGTGTGTGTGTGTGTGTGTGTGTGTGTGTGTGTGTGTTTCTTTTTCAACTCTTGTGCATGTACATATGGACAAATATGTTGAACTTGACAAATTTACTTTTTCTATTAGCAAGAAGACAGTGAAGTTGAGATTTTGATAATGACGCTGTTGTTTATTGGGATTGAGATTACGATCCTTTTGTTTGTTTTAGGTGTTGTGTGTGTGTGTCCTGTAGTAAATGGACAAGAAAGCTGTCTGTGTTTGATCACCACCAAAATGGATCCAGCTGAAATGGGGAAGGTCACCACAAGGACAGCCAGGAAGATGAAGCCCAAAGCTGTTCAGGACTACATTGTCAATATGGCAGGAGTGGACCGCAGTGACCAGCTCACGGCACACAATGTATGATTGGTGTTTGTGCATTTGTGATAATGTAGAAACTTTTAAGTAGTCATTGTGTACATACTGCCAGCATTCTAAATGAGATTTATATAGAAAAAAAACCTTTTTTCAAGAGAGACATAGGTTGACATCTGTTTATATTTCCAGCCAGCTAATCTCATGAAAGATACCCCATCTTCTTCCTGTGACTGACAGAGTACTGAATAAGCAAGAGCTTTGAAATCATGTACTTTGTCTGTACACGTACACAGTTATTTGGCTCTGTGTGTCAAAATTTCAAGAGTGTGTATTTAGTCATTATTTTTTTAATGATTTTTCCCCCAATACTAAACAATTAATAATTCCCCAGTCTCGTGACGAATGCTGACCGACAAACTACAAAGTACTCTGTCATATTTTTATTGGTTTTAGTTCTTTTGCTTATTAAGGAAACTGTCCAATAGCTATTTTTTTACACTCTTCTGGTTTCTCAAAATGATTTATGATAAAAATAGGATTTTTTTAACAACGGAGAAAAATTCACTTATATGCCTGTGTAAACTACCTTGCGTTTCATGAAATATACAACAACAAAAAAAACCCCTATATTTCTTTATCCCGACTACTACAAAAAGAATATGGCACACGCTACAGCCTTGAAACTTTGTACTGACCCCGTTCAATCACACTACAATCATGTGTCCAAATTTCAAGTATGCTTGTGTGTGTAAAAATGAATTTTTTTTTTATAGAAATGTGTGCAAACGCCCAGCATACAGAGGACTGTAGAGAATGATAAAACCTTCATTTTAAGACAGATGGAAAACACAGCCACTTTTTGGGGGAAAAAAATTCCACGCATGTTAGACTTTTTCCCCCCATTTTTTTCCGAAAACTAAAGTTGCGATTTTTTAAGACCATTTTGAACAAGAAGGTGTAAGACAAAAATTTATACATTCTTTTCTAACAAAACACTTTTTTGTCAAGTCTCACACCAACTTTTTAATCAAGTCACCAAGTACTTAATCAACTCACACCAAGTACTTAATCAAGTCACGATCAAGTTCTTAACCAAGAAAAGGTGCTTTATTTGTGTGTTGACGATGAAAAAGAACCATACGAAAGAATAAGTGAAAAGTTTTATAATCCAAGAATACAAAAAGTTCAAATAGCGATCGAAAGTAACCTAAACCAAATCCATAGAAGTGGTCTCGAACCATACCAGCATTTTGATGAAATAAGAAAATATTTTGGCAGTGGGAGAGAGATAAAAATCCAACAACTAACCTTGTGTGTAAAGATCTGCACATGCATGATTTTAGACTTGATGAATATTTAACAACAAAATACGGTTTATGGATTGTAGAGATCTGCATATGCATGATTTTAGACTTCATGAATAATTAACAATAAAATACGGTTTATGGATTGTAGAGATCTGCATATGCATGACATTCGACTTGATGAATATTTAACAATAAAATACGGTTTATGGATTGTAAAGATCTGCATATGCATGACGTTAGACTTGATGAATATTAACAACAAAACACGGTTTATGGATTGTAAAGATCTGCATGTGCATGATGTTAGACTTGATGATATTTTAACAACAAAACACGGTTTATGGAATGTAAAGATCTGCATGTGCATGATGTTAGACTTGATGAATATTTAACAACAAACACGGTTTATGGATTGTAAAGATCTGCATGTGCATGATGTTAGACTTGATGAATATTTAACAACAAAACACGGTTTATGGATTGTAAAGATCTGCATATGCATGATGTTAGACTTGATGAATATTCAACAACAAAACACGGTTTATGGATTGTAAAGATCTGCATATGCATGATGTTAGACTTGATGAATATTAACAACAAAACACTGCTTATGGATTGTAAAGATCTGCATATGCATGATGTTAGACTTGATGAATATTTAAACAACAAAATACGGTTTATGGATTGCAAAGATC
>JADBJO010011596.1:12500-22500 GCA_016801955.1 Conus betulinus | reverse complement strand
GTCGGCCCAGGCCAAATTCTGTGCTGTGTCATCATACATCAACACACAGTTGGCCCAGGCCAGATTCTGTGCACTTTCTTGCCACTTCTTCCCCCAGTCATGATCTGGATGCATCCTTTACGCTTGCGATCTTTTCTCACTCTCTCTTTCCTCTCTTTCTCTCTCTCTCTCTCTCTCTCTCCTCTCTCTCTCTCTCTCTCTCTCTCTCTCTCTCTCTCTCTCTCTCTCTCTGTCGACTTATCTGTCTATCTATCTATCTATCTATCTATCTATCTATCTATCTATCTATCTATAAGAGCATGTACCAGACGGATGCCATGACGGGCGCACTCTTTGGATCAAGAAGGGCCACCTTAAGAAAGGCAGCACAGTTTCTGTCCCCCCTCCCTCTGGAGAGTGCAACGTATTTGCGTCTGTCCCCCTCCCTCCCTCTGGAGTACAACGTATTGCGTTCTGTCCCCCCCTCCCTCCGAAGTACAATGGTATTGCGTACTGTCCCCTCCCTCCCTCTGGAGTACAATGTATTGCGTTCTGTCCCTCCCTCCCTCTGGAGTACAACGTATTGTGTTCTGTCCCCTCCCTCCCTCTCCCTCCTACAACAATGTATTGCGTTCTGTCCCCTCCCTCCCTCTGGAGTGCAACGTATTGCGTTCTGTCCCCTCCCTCCCTCTGGAGTACAATGTATTGCGTTCTGTCCCCTCCTCCCTCCCTCTGGAGTGCAACGTATTGCGTTCTGTCCCCTCCCTCCCTCTGGAGTGCAACGTATTGCGTTCTGTCCCCATCTCCTCCCTCTGGAGTGCAACGTATTGCGTTCTGTCCCCTCCCTCCCTCTGGAGTGCAATGTATTGCGTTCTGTCCCCCATCTCCCTCCCTCTGGAGTGCAACGTATTGCGTTCTGTCCCCTCCCCTCCCTCTCTGGAGTGCAACGTATTGCGTTCTGTCCCCTCCCTCCCTCTGGAGTGCAACGTATTGCGTTCTGTCCCCTCCCTCCAAAGTGCAAGGTATTAGTTTCTGTCCCCTCCCTCCAAAGTGCAAGGTATTGCGTTCTGTCCCCATCTCTTTCCCTCTGGGAGTGCAATGTGTTATGTTTCTGTGACCATCTCTCTCCCTCTGCAGTGCAATGTATTGTGTTCTGTCCCCTCCCTCTGAAGTGCAATGTATTGTGTTCTGTGTCCCATCTCCCTCCCTCTGAAGTGCAGTGTATTATGTGATGTTCCCAGCCCCCCTCCCTCTGAAGTGCAATGTATTATGTTCTGTCCCCCCCCTCCCTGGCAGTGCAATGTATTGTGTTTCTGTCCCCTCCCTCTGAAGTGCAATGTATTGTGTTCTGTTCCCATCTCCCTCCCTCTGAAGTGCAGTGTTATTATGTGATGTTCCCAGCCCCCTCCCTCTGAAGTGCAATGTATTATGTTCTGTCCCCTCCCTCTGCAGTGCAATGTATTGTGTTCTGTCCCCTCCCTCTGAAGCGTGCAAGGTATTGTGTTCTGTCCCCATCTCCCTCCCTCTGAAGTGCAATGTATTTGTGTTGTGTCCCATCCCTCTGAAGTGCAATGTATTGTGTTGTGTCCCATCCCTCTGCAGTGCAATGTATTGTGTTCTGTCCCCTCCCTCTGAAGGAGCAAGGTATTGTGTTCTGTCCCCATCTCCCTCTCCCTCTGAAGTGCAAGGTATTGTGTTCTGTCCCCCCCCTCTGCCAGTGCAATTGCAATGTATTGTGTTCTGTCCCCCCTCCCTCTGAGCGCAAGGTATTGTGTTCTGTCCCCTCCCTCTGCAGTGCAATGTATGCCTTGTTGTTTCTGTCCCCTCCCTCTGAAGGAGTGCAAGGTATTGTGTTCTGGTCCCCCTCCCTCTGAAGTGCAATGTATTATGTTCTGTCCCCTCCCTCTGCAGTGCAATGTATTGTGTTCTGTCCCCCCCCTCCCTCTGAAGTGCAATGTTTATGTTCTGTCCCCATCCCCCTCCCTCTGAAGTGCAATGTATTATGTTCTGTCCCCTCCCTCTGCAAGTGCAATGTATTGTGTGTTTCTGTCCCCTCCCTCTGAAGTGCAATGTATTGTTGTTCTGTCCCCTCCCTCTGAAGTGCAATGTATTGTGTTCTGTCCCCATCTCCCTCCCTCTGAAGTGCAAGGTATTGTGTTCTGTCCCCCCTCCCTCTGAAGTGCAAGGTATTTGTGTTCTGTCCCCTCCCTCTGAAGTGCAGTGTATTGTGTTGTGTCCCATCCCTCTGAAGTGCAATGTATTGTGTTGTGTCCCCAGCTCCCTCTGAAGTGCAATGTATTGTGTTCTGTCCCCATCTCCCTCCCTCTGAAGTGCAATGTATTGTGTTTGTGCCCCCCAGCCCCCTCCCTCTGAAGTGCAATGTATTGTGTTCTGTCCCCTCCCTCTGAAGTGCAATGTATTGTGTTCTGTCCCCTCCCTCTGAAGTGCAATGTATTGTGTTCTGTCCCCTCTCCCTCCCCTCTGAAGTGCAATGTATTTGCGTTCTGTCCCCTCCCTCTGAAGTGCAATGTATTATGTTCTGACCCCTCCCTCTGAAGTGCAATGTATTGTGTTCTGACCCCTCCCTCTGAAGTGCAATGTATTGTGTTCTGTCCCCTCCCTCTGAAGTGCAATGTATTGTGTTCTGTCCCCTCCCTCTGAAGTGCAAGGTATTGTGTTCTGTCCCCTCCCTCTGAAGTGCAATGTATTGTGTTCTGACCCCTCCCTCTGAAGTGCAATGTATTGTGTTCTGTCCCCTCCCTCTGAAGTGCAATGTATTGTGTTCTGTCCCCATCCCCCTCCCCTCTGAAGTGCAAGGTATTGTGTTCTGTCCCCTCCCTCTGAAGTGCAATGTATTGTGTTCTGTCCCCTCCCTCTGAAGTGCAATGTATTGTGTTCTGTCCCCTCCCTCTGAAGTGCAATGTATTGTGTTCTGTCCCCTCCCTCTGAAGTGCAATGTATTGTGTTCTGTCCCCTCCCTCTGAAGTGCAATGTATTGTGTTCTGTCCCCCCTATGAAGTGCAATTGTATTGGGTTCTCCCTCTGAAGTGCAATGTATTGTGTTCTGTCCCCTCCCTCTGAAGTGCAATGTATTGTGTTCTGTCCCCTCCCTCTGAAGTGCAATGTATTGTGTTCTGTCCCCTCCCTCTGAAGTGCAATGTATTGTGTTCTGTCCCCTCCCTCTGAAGTGCAATGTATTGTGTTCTGTCTGTCCCTCCCTCTGAAGTGCAATGTATTGTGTTCTGGTCCCCCTCCCTCTGAAGTGCAATGTATTGTGTTCTGTCCCCTCCCTCTGAAGTGCAATGTATTGTGTTTCTGTCCCCTCCCTCTGAAGTGCAATGTATTGTGTTCTGTCCCCTCCCTCTGAAGTGCAATGTATTGTGTTCTGTCTCCTCCCTCTGAAGTGCAATGTGTATTGTGTTCTGTCTCCTCCCCCTGAAGTGCAATGTATTGTGTTCTGCTCCCCTCCCCCTGAAGTGCAATGTATTGTGTTTCTGTCTCCTCCTCACTCTGAAGTGCAATGTATTGTGTTCTGTCCCCTCCCTCTGAAGTGCAATGTATTGTGTGAATGATGACTATGCCAGACTGAACTACTACATGTTATCAGGAAGGATGAAGAATCAACTGAAACAAACACTACAGTTACACACACACACACACACACACACACACACACACACACACACGCACGCACGCACGCACGCACGCACACACACGCGGAGATACAGACACACACACACACACACACACACACACACACACACACACACACACACACGCATACACGCACGCACACGCAGTGAGACAAAGAGACAGACAGACACACACCCACATACACACACGCACGCACGCACGCACACACGCACGCACGCACGCACGCACACGCAGATAGACAGATAGACAGACAGACACACACACACACACTCACCTTCTCTTCCTCCCTTCTTCTTCTCTCTCACTCTTACGCTCTCTCTCTCTCTCTAACGCGCACGCACGCGCGCGCGCCGCGCGCACACACGCACACACTCACACACGCCCCACACACACCACACGCGGCCGCGCGCGTTCGCGTGTGCACACACGCACGCACACAGATATACACACAGAAGCACACACAGAAGCACATACACAAACACACAAACTAAAAAAAACAAACAACAAACAAACAAACAAAAAAAAAACAAAAAACGCGTGCACACACACAAGTAATAAGTTCTTTTCTTGTCTATTACTGTGAGAGATTGAACACGGCTTCAGGCAGTGCGCTTATAAGGACAAAACACAAACAGGCATGCGCACTTCAATATGGGGGCATGAAAACACCTCGCAAAATGCGCGCATTTAGGTGTGTTCTTATTCGTGGCGCGCTCTTTTCGATGAATCCAGATTTTAGGTCACCTTAATTGTTGCCAAGGCAACTACTCTCGCTTCAGTACTTCTCACCCGTCCTCCAGTGTGAGACGTGGGCGATGATAAGAGCGTATGGCAAAATATTCGATACAAAATGAACATGAAGACACACGCACAAACACACCCCCACCCCTCCTCCCCCCCCCCCAACACACACACACGTGCGCGTGCACACAAACACAGCCACAACCCACCCCCCCCCCCCCCCCCCCCCCCCCCCCACACACACACACACACACACACACACACACCGTACGTAAGCCAAGCAACTAAATTATACATCCTCCACCCTCTCCCAAAACAGTCCCTAATAGTGCTCGGAGGTGTTTGTCACCAGATTACATTGAGCACCACCCGCTATCTTGTCCTTGTTTTCGGTGTCCGCTGAACGCTAAGAGCTGACTGGTTTGGTGATCATCATAAAGACAACATTCAGGACTCCACAACACGGCTGCTGCATCCCGAGAATACGTTGGTTGGTTGTGCCCACAAATCAACACATCACACAAAATCAGACTGATCTCCCACGAACCTGGCACTCCACGTTCTATTTTAGATGAATAGACAGACAGACAGACAGACAGACAGGCACATAGAAACAGCACGTGAAGGTGACGTCATCATTACTGACACCGGTCACGTGATTATTACTACATCGGATCAAAGATAGTACGCCTCATGAAAGCGTACTATCTGTGGTGGGATTCATCGTGGACCTGAATTCCAACCATCACTGTGCCCGACCACTGGTCAGGATAACCCCGGGTAAACAGGACCCCATTTAGCTGTTGGTAAGTTTTACTTTTCATTTTTGCATCACATCAGTCAATGAAGTAGCAACGAACCAAATGAACGAAACTGGAAATAAAGGGGAAAAAAACTATGACGAAAGTCATTGAATATTGCACGCTCTCTCTCTCTCTCTCTCTCTCTCTCTCTCTCTCTCTCTCTCCTCTCTCTCTCTCTCTCACTCACACACACACACGGACACACGTCTTGTAACTGCTTCCAAATATCCTCTAATCCAGCCCTTTCCCGTCGGCCCCACTCTCACTCCCAGCCTGCCTTCTGTCTCTGCTGAACGCATGCACGCGCATGCACGAGCATGTTACCTTCCCATGCTCATCCGCCCACACTCCGTAATCAATCTTGTGCCATCTGACCTCCCTCCCCCTTTCGCCACTACCCAGCGCCACCCCATTCCCTCCAGTCCCACCTCTCTAATGTTCTTCCACGTTCCACCGACCCGTGTTACAATAAGTCTCTACATGTCGCCTTCAAACTCTGCTACTGTCATGGGGACGGGTTTTCAGTGCCACGCAAAGTGAAGTGAACATAGAAATAACAGGGGAAGAAACAAGGTGATCACACACACACACACACATACACACACTCACGTACGCACGCACGCACGCGACCTGGACGCAGAAATGGGTACAGTGTGACGTTTTAATTTTTTTTTTTTCTGGAAACGATTCTAACGAAATTCTGGCTGTTTTGTTGTTTTTTTTTTTAAAAAATAAGTTGTGTATGTATGTTTTTCTTCCTTCTTACCTTTTCTTTTTCTTTTCATTTTTTTTTTATATAACAAATCTATTCTTAGAGTAGACTTCAACGAGGTGACAGCCATGACACACGATCGCTAACGGCGAGCTGGGCTCTATGCGGCATGAATTGAAATGAACGAATTTGGTTCACCTAGTGTTCCACTTAGAAACACCCAGGTTCACGTGTTTTTTTTTTTTTTGTTTTTTTTTTTTTTGAAGGCAGGCAAATTCCTGATGAGGAACAAGCTGTTACATTTCAAGTGTTGTGGGCTACACTGTCAGAGGTCACATTGTGACTTTCGAGTTGTGATGAAAAACAGCGGTCCTGTATCATTATTGTTATTATTATTATTATTATATTAAAAGTACCTATGTAGCGCCTCTCCCCGGTTAGACACCAAGCCACCAAGCTCTAAGCGCTTTACAACCAGCATTCTCGTTTACAACCCCCCCCCCCCCCCCCCCCCCCCCCCCCCCCCTCCCCCGCTCCGACATTGCACAGAGCGTATGAACAAGTGACTTGCCGTCGTTGTTGCTGATCAGTGTGGACCGCATGCCGGTCACGTGCTCCTAGATACTGGCAGTCAGTCTTGTCTGTATGGTCATTGTGAGATGTCAAACGTCGTTTTTTTATTATGTTGTATTTTAGTATACACAGGTGAAGCTCATAGAGCAAATTTTTGTTTCGGGGCCTCTGTGTGTGTGTGTGGTGTGTGTGTGTGTGTGTGTAAACGAGAGTCGCTGATACCTCTCTTTTCTCTCCATCCCTCTCACTCTCTCTCTCTCTGTCTCTGTCTCTCTCTGTGTCTGATTTTTTTTTTTTTTTTTTTTGGGGGGGGGGGGGGGGGGGGGGAGAAGGAGGGTGCCCCCATCTTCTGGGCCACTGAAGGGACGTCATTCACGCACTTCTCATGCCGGGCTTTTTCATCTCTAGCCTGTCTTGGCTCGTTCCGCCTCGGAAGCAGTCAATGTCATGTCGTGATGAGGCAACCCGTCAGAGGAGACACTGCACTGCCGCCGAGTGGCTTCGGTAGAGCGTGTTTTGATCCAGCACCGGCCAGCCCGTTCTTACCCCCCTCTGGAACTTACCCCGGAGTAAGTCTGGGCTAGCCTGCTTTTACCCCCGGGGGTCATTCTAGGTCTAGTAGAGAACTTTTACCCCCCCCCCCACCCCCCTAGTGGAACTTACCCCCCTGGGGTAAGTTTGGGCTACCCCCCCCCGGGGGGTAAGTTTGGGCTAGCTTGGAATTTACCCCCCCCCCCCCCCTTCCCAAAGGGGTCAATCTAGGACTATTTGGAATCTTCCTCCACCCCACCCCACCCTTCAAACAAGAGAGGGTTATTCAGGGTTTTCCTCTGCCTTTTCCCAACACGCACACCCGCCTTTAAAAAAAATTTGGGTTAGCCTGCATATTTACACCCCTTCTCCCCCATTTCCTATATACAGTCAGTTGGGTTTAGACATAGTGCGGTTCTAGACTCTTCTCAGTAGATGGATCTTCTACTTCCCCCTCCCTCCCCCCCCCCCCCCCCCCCCCCCCCCCCCCCCCCCCCCCCCCCCCCCCCCCCCCCCACCCCCACACACACACATTGGTTCACTAACAGTTACGTATTAACATTTCTCGCACTAGCTTACACGCGTGGGTCAATATTCGGGTGTGTGGGTGTGTACGCCCGTGCATGCGTGGGAAAGAAAGACGGCTACATGCCAATGTGACCAAGTGCCAATGTGACCAAGCGCGTAGTTGTGACAAAATGTCGTTGTGACCACGTGTCGTTGTGACAAAGTACCGTTGTTGCTTCATCCCGTTTTTTGCCTCCTTTAACTATTTCACAGCTAATTAGAGTCTCTTGATTGCCTGTGTGCCCCCAGTGTTAGTGTGCGTTCCTCTCCAGACCCCACCACATCCGACCAGTGACAGTCCCAATGACCTGGCCAACACTGCCTGTCTCGACACGAACTCACCGAGGACACAGTCGTGGAAAGGAAATCAAAACTGCGGTCACCATGAGAGACGAGCATGAAGGTCCACAGAATTTCAGATTTTTTTTCCCTTCCACTGCCGATTGACGAGGGCGAGGAGGATGAACATAATATGATGTTATAGAATCCCTTGTCGGTCTAGGGCTGCGTGAGAGAGATGTACTCCACACTTATTTTAATCATGATACCTGGTGTCAACCAGGCCCGGGAGATACAGGCACCTGCAGTGTTGGTTGGTAAGGACATTTGAGCAACAACCTCAGAGACGCATCTTTAGTGGAGAAAACTCAACTGTGCAGATCCAGTCTTCCCTACCGAGGACACAGCAAAATCACCTGTCAGGGGAAGAAAAACAAACAAACAAGGAAACAAATAACAAACAAACAAACAAATAAACACAAACGGAAATAAGTGGCCCTGATGGGAATCAAATCCACGGCCTTTCAACCAGGAACCTGTGACGCTAACCACTGTTCGACCCAAGGTGGTTGGAATGTGTGTGTGAATTTTGTCAATGAACTGTGTGTGTGTGTGTGTGTGTGTGTGTGTGTGTGTGTGTGTGTGTGTGTGTGTGTGTGTGCGTGCGTGATTGCGCGCGCACGTGTGTGTACGTATGTGTGTGAATGGTGTGTGTGTGTGTGTGTGCGTGTGTGTGTGCACACGCGCTCGTACTGCGTGGGTAGGTGTGCATGTGTGTATGTGTGTGTGTGTGTGTGTGTGTGTGTGTGTGTGTGTGTGTGTGTGTGCATGTGTGTGTGTGTATGTGTGCATGTATGTGCGTGTGTGTGCGTGTGTGTGTGTGTGTGTGTGTGTGGTGTGTGTGTGTGTGTGTGTGTGTGTGTCGCCTTAGGGACAGTTCGTTTCGATTGTAAGTTATGGTCAAGAAGTATTTTTACTGCACCAAAGACAGAGTTACATAAGTTAACTAGTATTGATTCCTTAGCATTTAAAATTGCTCTGGGGTTTCCAAGATGGGCATCAATTGATATGACGTACAGAGAGGCAGGAGTTTTGCCTTTAAATGAACATAGGATGCTCTGTGCTTGTAGCTACTCAGGACGAGCAAGAACAGTCCCTAACTCAGTTACCTCTGAACTTGATGAAAGCACCTACGTTTCTAGAGAGATACGGAATAAAAGGGCATATACGTCATTGTTTGATTATGTGTCTCCTCTTTTACATGCATGCGACTTTTCGTTTTGACAACATTGTTAAAATAATCAAATACCCTTTCTCCCTTTGGTTGATGAAACAAGCAGATATTTTCTATTCCTATGGTAAGATTACTAAAAATGAGAATCCACTTTTGCTTGCTTCTCTTGTTAAAGAATTGATTTACACTGAATATGAATCTTATCTGCATATTTTCACTGATGGTTCAGTTTCGTGTACTTCTGAGGTTGGTGCTGCTCGTGATACCTTCCCTTAACATTGAAAAAAGATTTCATATTACCAAAGGTTGTTCTATTTTCACTGCCGAGTTATTTGCTCTTATGAAAGCTATTGATTTCATTTCTTGATATGCAAGTCTTACCAGAAAGAATACTGATTTTGTCAGATTCCAAGTCTATAAGTCCGCCAGGTTCTATTCCGAATCGAAATTTATTGCACAGAATACGGGGATGGATGGTTGGTTAGGCAGGTTTTTAAAACCATCTCCTTTGTGTGTCTGTGGTCAAAACCTTAATGTATCTCATTTTTTACTTGAATGTTCCATAACAAAAGCGTATTTCAATGTCTTCATGATAAAATTTTGTCTAAAAAAAAATCTACCTTTAACATTGCATAGTGTTTTTTGTCCCAACCCAGAAAATGGGTGGAGTCTAGCCCAATTTGGCTGTAAATCTGATCAAGTCTCATCCACTTGGCAGATATTTCTAACGGATTTCTTTTTTTTTTGTTTGTTTCTTTTTTTGGTTTAGTGGTCTGATGTACACGTAGAGCAAAGAATTTGTTACATGACATAGCTGTCCGACTCTCACGTGTACTAGGTCGCATTATTCCATTTACGAAACTTTTGCATAGGTTGTGTGTGTGTGTGTGTGTGTGTGTGTGAGTGTGAGAGAGAGAGAGAGAGAGA
>JADBJO010011596.1:0-5000 GCA_016801955.1 Conus betulinus | reverse complement strand
CGATTAGCAAGTCCACGGTGAGATTCTACGTACTGTTTACCAAAGGGGCGTAGCAGACAGCAAAGCTCTTTGCAGACTGAACTTGGAATAAATTATTCTCACGACAATTCAGGGTCCCATGTCATGAGTCAAATGCTACCCCTTTTCCCTCCCCTCCCCCCTCACGTCTGTGTCCACCCCTTCGTCCAGGTCTGTACGTGCCTCCCTATTGTTGACACAATGTGGAATCTGCCAATGCCCCCTAACTAGCCGTTACAACTCGTGACGACCAACGTGGCGCGCTGTGAGTGGGCTGCTTGCTCCTTCCATTTTTCCACGGGACGTTTTGATTGGATGGGAATCTCAGTTTCTCCAGCTGTTTTCGTGCTACCCGGGGTGTAGAAATACACGAGCCGAAGGATATAAAAAAATCCAAGATCCCTGAAAATTTTTCTACAAGAAGGGAGTGCAAGAGAAGGAAGAGGACGAAAGAATTGGTCTGAGAATTCAGATTCGCTGAGCTGAAGTCAACGAACGTGCGACTCTTGCAAACTCTCCAGCCGAAGCACAACTTGGAACACTGCACCAACGAAGCAGAGGAAAAACTTGTAAGTACCACTTCATGGAACGGTAAAAAACACCAACACCCATTAAGCATATCGCAAGTTTTCGGTTTTATTTGTCAAGCATAAAAAACCAAGGGCCTACAAGTACCACTTCATATTCGAAACTTTTTTTTCTGAAAAAAATCTTGCACTCGGGGGATTAACTTTTTGGTTTTTTTCCTTAAACTCGGAATTCATTTTGTTCAGCACTATATTTAGTCAAAGCTCAGAGCAAGGCCACAAATGATTTGTGTACAAGCAGTTTTTGAAATTGAGATGATCTGTGTTTCGACCGTGAATTTTGTTGTTTTTTACTTTCATGTGTGTGTGTGTGTGGGTGTGTGTGTGTGTGTGCTTCCGAGATATCCCTGGCATCTTTCTCTTTGTCTAATCACGGAAGATCACGTCATCGATGGGCGGAAAAACGATATATTGGTGGCTTTTCTTACAAATAATGATTCGTAACATGCACAGCACAAGGGACCCAGAAGTTGAGTTTAGATGTTTGTGCTCTGCTGTAATTTGAATCAATTCTCTTTGAATCTCTCTCTCTCTCTCTCTCTCTCTCTCTCTCTCTCTCCTCTCTGGTCATTTCAGTGAGTATGAGCTAGCTATTTTCTTTTTTATAATACGCGACACAGAAGAGCGCATGTGAGCGCGCGCGCACGTGCACACACACTCGAGCACTCACGCGGACAAGCACACGGCGCGCGTTGTTGACTCGTTCACTTTAACGATTTATAAGAAGTAAACTTAAAATAACTGAATCTCACCATGAAATATTGCGTCCATATATTCATTCGGCTTCTCAGAATTCATTTAATTCAAAGCCACTTTCAGTTCGTTTGAATCATTGTCTTCTCGAAATATCAAGTTGAGTTGATGTCACTCAAGGGGGAAAAAGGGGGGGGGGGGGGGGGGTAAAGAAAAAAAAGGAAAAAGGAGAAGAGAAAGAAAAAACTTCTATGCCAAATACTTTCCATGAGAGATTTGTCTTCTGATAGAGAGGAGCTATGGATAATGACACATTGTTGAAGGGCTGGCAGTGGAAATAGTGGGTCAGAGGTGTGGTTATCATCAGTGGATGTGCAGGCGGTGAGATAGGCCCTACTGTCATGTCTTCACACAGTGCCTAGACTGGCGTACACACAGATTACATCGTATGTACATGCTGTGTTTTGTCACTGATGTCCCAACACAAAGCGAGTTTTGTCCACTATAGGACAAATCGGTGGTTCTTCTTTCCGTTCAAATATGACTGCAGTAACGGAGTTTACCTTAAAAAACATATACATAAGCCCATTATGACATTATTTTCTCCACTTAAATAGTAAATTTGTATGAAAAACAAAACGCCTCAATAACCGTTTCCTCGCGAGGAAAACGGTGACCTAAAAGTGAATGGTTGCTTCGTGAAAATGTCGTTTTGTGCCCGATAGAGGGGGCTGGTGCGACGTCTTCACCATGAACACGGTAATTATGAGTGGCAAAATGGATCACCAGTCCCACAGATCACATGGACTGGGATGCAAGAACACTGGCATCAATGGTGGCACTGTCGCTGTTTCAACAACAGCGTTGCCACGGCGCAGAGTGCAGGAAGCTAGAAATGATTACCGCGAGTAAGATTTTTTTTTTTTTTTTTTTTTTTTTTTTTAGTGGGGGGGGGGGGGGGGGGTGTCACTCTTTACGGCTTAATATAGCGTCGAAAGGGTTTTCTTAGTTTTGGCTCATTGTCCGTGTCTTACAGTTGTAGAGACCTGTGAGAAAAAAAATTTTCCCCGTGTTTTATTGTTGTAGAGACCGGTAAAAAAAAAATTTGCCCGTGTTTTGTTGTTGTAGGGACTGGTGAAAATTGTTTGCAAGGTAAAAGTACTGCTGCCAACAACAATTCTATTCTTCCCCTTAAGGTGGTAAAGGCCTATTTAAAACCTAACCCTTAAAAACCAAACTGTTATTGTTCTTATGCTGGTCACTGCTTTTGCTATGGTGAAGATTGTAAGTAGAATCTTTTGAAGGTAAGTTGTTGTATATCGGAATCAGTTCATCTGTCGCTGTGCTAGTTACACTGACAGTGTGCACGTGTATTGTGTTCACCAGTGACTGATTGTCCATGTGCACTACGCATTGTATTCACAAATAAATCGTGTGTATTATGTACCACCGAGTTACCGTGTAAATTGATTATTAGTGTGCATCGTGTTTTGCATTCACTAATGAACGCTCGTTCGTGTACATCATATTTTGTGTTCACATGCGAATGTGCTGTGTGTTTTCGGGTTTTTTTAAACGATCTTGCGTTCTTATGACAAGCGATTGTTACGTGCGCGCGCCATGTTGTCTCGTTTTCACGACTAAATGACTCGTGGTATGCGCACCACCACACATGTCCTATTTACGAGTGAATTAACATGAGTGTGGGCCCCATGCGTTGTGCCAATTCTTGGTGGTAGTCATGTTCTTACAAAGTGAAACGGCAGTTCGTGGGCTGCCATGTCGTTCGGATCACACCTGGAAAGCAGGCACTGTCGCGGCACGTGCCCCATGCGCTTGGATGATTTGTCAATGTGCCTGCAGCTTATTATTCACAGCCAAAAGAAAATGAGACATTAAGGATGTTTTGCGTGTGTTTAAAAAACACATGTTCCATGAAAGTGCATTATTAGCATCTATGTGTTTTAAAAGACGCAAATAAATGCGCATGGGTTTTATTGTCCTAAATTAAATGTTTTAAAAGTATGAATCGGACAATAACTGTGAGTGGTATTGCTAGTACAGCATTGAGCTGTTGCGAGTGAAACGTTTGTGTTTTTGTTTCAAAATTTTGAAATGGCAGGGTATGTTGTATTCACCATTGATTTTGAAACTTAAGTTCGTTTTTTTCATATTCAAAGTTCCGCTATTTCTCTCAAGTTTCACGTTTGTATTAAACTCCGCATTTTGTGTAGCCTGCTTTTTTTTTTTTCGCCTTTTTTTTTTCGCCCTGTATTCATTTCTCCTTTTTTTTTTTTTTTTTTTTTTTTTTTTTTTTTTTTTTTTTTTTTTTTTATTGCCATCACAGAAACCAAAGAAAATGATGTCGACAGCAGAGAATAAGGTCAAGTCATGTGGTGAAGTGAGTATTCCTTTTCGCAACTTACTTTTTTTTCCCAAGTTGTATAATAAACAGTGACATTTCGTGTAACTTTAACTTATTTTACTCTTCTTCATGTATGTACGTGTTACGTTGACTCGTTGCGGATAAAACAAACCTAATAAAGGAAGATCAACCATGTTTGATATCATTGTATATAGTGCTAAAGACTTGGTTTACCCACGTTAGCGAATTACTTTCACTATATGTGTGGAACTATGTGAATTGCTTTATCTAAATCTGTGTGTGTGTGTGTGTGTGGTCTAAGTATAAATGGCATGAAAACAAAATGCTTATAAACAATATTGACTTTTTTTAACAGGGTAAAAATTGAATGTGAAATAAATCAACTTTTGAATTCTGTTGATAAACTGGTTTGAAAATAAAATATCTTAATGTATTTCAATCTTACTTTAAAAAAACTGTAATTTTTAATCTTTAGGATTACATGCTCCGTTATTTTCTTTATTTACTGTGTTCTAAAAGTATACTCTATTTACGCATTGGACTAGACTTGCCTAGAACTGATAAAATGACATGGATTATTTCCCCTGGAATTCACGTCCCTCTGTGATGATTGACAAATCCAAGCCAGGTGCCAAGAAATTCTTCGCCGCTGGAGATACTTTTCACCATCCTCAGACCTCCGTCATTTGCGTCCCATTTCATGTAAATCTAACTGGTGTCTTTTCTCGCGAAGAGTATCCAATTTTAACATCAAAACACAGTCGTACACACAAACCGCCGATAGTTAACTGTGAACTACGCATGAAAAGCCTGCCACATTGTTATTGTCAGTTAGTAGTATGCTAGCAACATAATATTTGTTGATAAAATTATGTCGCATCTCATGACTGTGGCTTATCATTGCAGGCGAGGGGGAAGTGTTGCAGGGTCCGTTCGCAAGTCATGCAACCCTCGTTTGCATAAATCCATAAAACTGTGATCTAGAAAAATGATGATGACACTCACTCCTGGACGATTCTTTGTGGAGTCATGTTGATTTGTTTCCTCCATGTGAGTGTTAGCTTCTGCAGCAACCAAGAAGACCATTTTACATATTCGGGACCATCTCACACAGATTCGGACGTGGCTGGACCAATGGGACAAATAAGAAAATTCACGTGGCTTTCGAACCACACTCTTTGGAGACGTTATCTAGAATTTTTAAGAATAACCCCATGGTAGAAAAATTTAGAGGAAGACATTATCCCCAGTGGAACGGCGGAAGTTATGTTCAACTTAGAGACGCTACATAAGATGAAAACAAGAAAAGGAGATCA
>JADBJO010011595.1:38559-63702 GCA_016801955.1 Conus betulinus | reverse complement strand
AATCTGTCCTGGCATGATATATCGTTTCGATATATATGTCAATGCAAAACCCTCTAATGTAATTCTAACAAGAGAAGAGACAATTCCTAAATGTAATAACGACAGAAGAAAAAAAAACAGAGAGAGAGAGAGAGGCAAAGGATGGTGTGAACGAAGAAGGGATAAAAAAACGAGTGGAGTTAGAGTGCGAGGGTAACCAGTCGAACTGGAATAAACAAAATCAAAGTAAGAATCACAGTACCGCCGAACGAAAGGAAAATAATCACAAAGCAAATACAAGGCGTTTCGACCTCTTTAGTCTTCTTCGGACAAAGACAAACAACTATTCAAGACAATGAAAATGAAGCGACGAAGAAAGAGTCAGTTATCTCGTAAACTTTGGTTGCTCCATCCCTGGGTCCTGGCTTTCTTAAAGAGGTTGTTTATGTAACCCTATGCCATGCCAACTGTGGTGGAGGATTAGGGCGTTAACATTTTGATTGTGATTAAGTAACTTAACCCTAAAAAGGATCGCGCGCGTGCATGTGTGTGTGTCTGCGTGTGGTTGTGTGTGTGTGTGTGGTGTTGTGTGGTGTGTGGGTGTTGGTGGTTGTGAGCGTGTGTTGGGGGGGAGGCAGAGACTGTGTTGTGGCGCGTGCGCGCGGAGTGTGTTTTGGGGGTGGGGGGGAGGGAGGAGTCTGTCCATTTATGACTGTGAGGTGTGTATACGTGCGTGTGTGTGGTGTGTGTGGTGTGGTGTGTGTGTGTGGTGTGTGTGGTGTGTGTTGTTGTGATGTGTATGTGTGTCTGTGTGTCTGTGTGTGTACGTGTGGTGTGGGTGGTGCAAAGATGTATATTTGTCTGTCTGTCTGTCCGTCTGGTCTTTCGATCCGTCTGTCCATCTGTCTGTGGCAGTTTTCTACAAGAATTTAAGTGTTCTTCGGAATTAGTAAATTCATTGAATCTCGGTGCGCCAGGTTCACAGTGGAAAAAAATACTTCCCACGACTTCCTAAGATCAAGATTATCTTTTGGTTAGCTTTTGATGATTTTTATGGTGGGGAGAGACTGAAGAAGACTCAAGATCTCAAGATAATTTATTCATGTGGTTTTAAGGCCATTGCTCTGCATGAAGTGGTGCAATAGGAAAAAATGCAGTCATAAAGCATCATAAGAACTGCACACAAAACGCAAGCATATCATCATGATATGTTCAGAGTCTATCCTCAAAAGACAACATAAATGACCACACTTTGAACGCTTTTAAAAATAAATAAATCATTTTTTTTTTACTGTTCTATGAAGTGCCTATTCTAATGAAGTAGTTTGGGGCTTCATAATACTTCAGCATGATGTATTGAGCTCTTAATTTCTTGCAGGACAGGACAACATAGCCACAAATGGGCACTTCGCTTTCTGTCTCCTCTCTGCAAAAGTGGGCATAACCAATCTGCAGTCGCTATGGAGTCGGGGACGGTAAAAGTGCATTGCAATTTCAGAAGCACCAAGTGTGAATCTAATAGTCACATACTTAAATGTCCTATAACAAGCAATAGATAATTTTTTCACTTTAGGCACGGTGCAAAAAGACCTGTAAACATTAAGTCTTTCGCCATTACTCATATGATGATTCCACTCTTGTCATCTGCACGCAATCAATCTATCCCTAAAATATTCGAGCGAGAAAAAAAAAGTTATCAATCGTGTCAACCCCATGGGTCAGCTAGATATAACCAAACCCTAACACATACAGTTTACAAAGAAGATTTGATGCCTAGTATCTTTTGTCACGTTCGTCCCAAATAATAAAAACAGCATACGATATGCTTTATATATGATCTAATCTACTCTTATCCATTCTTGTTAATGTAACCAGAACCTAACACATTTGATAACAGAGTTTATGTAAGTAGAGTACCTGTTCGTTTCTCCATACACCAGACACCAACTCACTGTTAGTGAGTCAACGCCTAAGAATCGCTTGAGAGCAAACAAGTGTAGTACTTTTTCGCAAAGGTTGAAATCTGCAATATCCAGCCCCCATTAATTTGTGTTTTTTTAAACAATTTCAGAAATGTGTTTTAGAGCATTACTTTTCAACTTATATGATTTAATGGTGGAGAGAGAGAGAGGTGGGAGGGGAGAGAGAGAGAGAGGAGAGAGAGAGAGAGAGAGAGAGTGGGTGTGTGTGTGTGTGTGTGTGTGTGTGTGTGGTGTGTGTGTGTGTGTGTGGTACTTGTGTGACCGGTACACGCGCACATGTCTGTGCATGTGTGCGTATGTGAATGTGTGAGAGGGAAGGGAAAGAAGGGACAAGGGGGGGGGGAGGGGGGGGTGGGGTCTGTCGTTATATTACAAATGAATATGCACAGACAAAAATTTACCGATGTATTTATTAACAACAGCACGCATACATGTGTGTACAGTAGAGAGAGACAGACAGACAGACAGAGATAGAGACAGAGACAGAAAGAAAGAGATGGAGGGTGAGAGAGAAAAAGGCATATTACATATACTCAAATACAACACGCACGCGCGACACACACACCACACATACACACACATGCACACACACACCGAGGCGCGCTGCGACGTGCGCGCACGCACGTAAGCAGCACGCACACCACACACACAACACACACCACACCACACACACACTCTCTCTCTCTCTCTCTCTCTACTCCTCTCTCAAAAAAAAATCCCGAAAACACACACACACACACACACACACACACAAGATTCTATATCATATATATACACACAGGCCCGCGTCGTCGCGCGCGCGCAGAGAGAGAGAGAGAGAGAGAGTTAAGAGTGCAGGTAGACGAAGCGAGACAGCCGCAGGACATCAAGGCATAGTCAGTGAACTGGTCGTGAGCGGACTTTGAATTTTAGGGGATTGAGGGCACGACACGCCACAACGTGAAATATGTGTTTGTGGGTGTTTGTCCTGTCACGGGGCTTTTTTCGTCGTCCAATCACCGTTTGCTTTTATGATCGTTTTTTCTGCAGCTAAAGAAAATCCGTTCAGTTCAACATCATTGAACAGCGCCATTTTGAACTGAGCAGCGGCAAGGAGCGGAACGGTGAGTGAGTGTGGCGTGCGTTTTATCTTACTGGGCGACGGGGTGGACAGTGAAATATACCAACCGTTTTTTCACACCGAAAATTCAGTCACTCCACAACTTTAAGATAACTATCCTTCAAACGAGAACTCCTTTCCGTAAAAATAAAGGTCGAAGTAGTTGAACATTGCGAAGTTGTGTGTTAAACGTGACATTTCCGAGTGGGTTTTTTATCAAAGGTATAATCATTTTCAACACCCTTCTCTTTCTATACAACAGCTATCTTTTACGACAAGTATTCAAGGCTATTTATTAAAAGCCAATGCCACTGAACGTGCTCTCGTCATGCTAAAGAGTTGTCATAGTTTTGGGCGTCCAAATTGTGCTGATGTCGGCACGAAAAGAAGCGTGTTTTCTGTGGGGATCAGGGGCACGAAGAAAAACTTCTGATAACATTCACTTCTGACCTTTGATGACAAGGAAACATGACGGAAGGAACTATTTTAAGAGAGTGAGTATGGAAAAGAAAGAAAAGTGCAGGCCATTAAATCTGCAGGAGTACTGAGAAAAAAAAAAAAAAAAAAAAAAAGAGGGTGACCCATTAGTAAGATGTGCGAGTATGATGACCTCTTAGACGTTGAGAAAGCCGGGTGAAATGCTCGGGAGTACTTTGCTCGGTTAGGGTCGAAATTTCTGGTCATCGTACGGAGCTGACCAGATTTACCAAGCCCCCCGCTTCTCAACACCCCCCCCGCCCCCCCCTCCTACCCCCCCCCTGCCCCCGCCACCTTCAACACCACCCCCCCCCCCCCCCCCCACACCCCCCCCCCCCACCCCCCCCCCCCCCCACCCACGATTTCCTTTCCGGCGCCCACCTCGTAATCCACATTCGGGCAAGAATTTTCAGATCCTGATAAAGGAATTGAGGAGTGGGTATTTATCTTTCTCAGGATAACCGATAAAAGGAATTAATTTTTCCCCTCTGTTTAGTCGTGATTGCCGCGCGAAACCAGGAGAGGGGTTAGGTTGTCCCTCTTATCTGCCCGATCATATTCCGTTCAGTTCACTCTAGCCCATTAGAGAGTAACCCTGTGGTAGTTTGGCCTGTATTTCAGATATAGTAGCCGTCATCCTATGACTCTGAGGAGGTGACTACAGTCATCTTTATGACGGCTACTGTATCACGCTCACCGTCCATCATGTCTGCAACAAGTCACCGGTACACTAGAGAAAAACACGCCAAGAAGAACGCTGTTCGAACGCCCTGAAGAAACGCTGTGTCCAAGTCACTCCTGCAGGGATGCTGTCCGATGCAGGAGAGGCTCTCTCGGGAGCAGGAACGCTGGAGTCATCCTATGACTCCGAGGAAAGGTGACTACGATCATCTTTTACCCATTCTCTCACCCCTCCCTCTCCTCCGTACTTCTCTTACCTTATGGTTGATTTAACACTAGGTTTAAATTATATTACCTCCCCCCCTCACCTCATTCACCTGTCCACACAGACACCAAGTCCCGCTCCACAACCCCCCCCCCCCCCTCTCTCTCTCTCTCTCCCCCTCGTTCCTAGTTTAGTCGTATGAGGTAGGCGAGAGATGAGAAAGGTACTTCCCTTCCCTGTCCTTCCTCCCTCTCCAGCTTCCCCTTCCCCGTTGCTCTTAGCGCTCCACTTTCCACCCCACCCATCCTTAAACTCGCTGCACTGAGGTAAATCTAATCGGTGGTGATGTCAGACTGATCAGATTTTCTTTCTCCGCCTTCAAAGTTAGACGTGTCAAATCACGACGCCGAAACTTGGCACCGCTACGTAAACGGTTTATATTTATCGTTTGGTATTGATGGCTTCAGTTTGGTATTTGTGGCTTAAATCGGGTATTAAAATGATCGATAATATTGAAAGTAACCTGATTGTTTTGTGATAACCTGGTCAGTTGGCCGTGTGCTATGCTTATTTAAAACTAAATTCTAGCAAAGGCTTTATACATAGTATCCCTGTAACGGTTTTCCCCCAGCAGTTAATCGTTTGACGGAAAAGAAGCTTAGCGATAAATTCTGAAAGCTTTATTTTCCTCGTAAATGAATCATAAATGGAAAGTAAATGGAGACAGAGCCACAAACTCGGGCTTGCAGAATTTCCTTTGCCCCCCCCCCCCCCCCCCCCCCCCCCCCCCCCACCCCCCCCCCCCCCCCCCCCCCATCCCCCCCCCCCCCCCCCCCCCCCCCCCCCCCCCCCCCCCCCCCCCCCCCCCCCCCCCCCCCCCCCCCCCGGTCATAAACAGTGAACAGTGGGCGTTGGGTAATGAAAGCAATAAACTTAAACCAAGGGAGGTGAAAAAAAAAAGCGGCAAGTGTTACAGAATGAAATGTCAAGCGCACACCAGAAGAGGGGTTGTTAGAGAGATTATCTTCTCAGCCAACAGACACTACACCACTCCTCCCCTGTCGCCGCCCCGTGCCCCAGCTCCAGTCCTCATTGTTCCTACCCCGCCCACACTTTTTGATGATGATAATTATAAACCTAACCTCCGGTGAGCTGAGGATTCCAGAATTATGTCTCCTCTCCCAACCACATACACCCTCCTTTCCTGGGTATGATGTTTCATTAGGTGAGGGGAGACAACTGTCCATTTAACACTGTTCGAGAGTCGGGTGCCTTGATGTCGCCGTCCCGCCAAGTTGCCCAACCGTTATGCTGCTGTTCCGTCAGGTCGCATCCCGCATTGACCACGTCCCGTTATGTCGCTGGCGTCTCTCTCTCTCTCTCTCTCTCTCTCTCTCTCTCTCTCGAGCGCGCGCGCGTGCACACACACACACACACACACACACACACACACACGAGAGGGGAGGGAGGGAGAGAGAGAGAGAATCTCCCATTCGTCTGTGCCCCCATTGCTCAGCCCTGCTCCACTTTAAAAAACAAATCATTTCGACGAATGTTGGGTCAGTTTGGCGGGAGAAACTTCATGGTGCAAGTCGGCGTTTTATCAGTTCTCTTGTTTAAAAAAAAAACATTTAAATGTAATTTTTCGAACATTCTGGGGCCAACTTTATTTGGACAGAAACAAGCTGCAGGTGTGATGGCTGTCCTATTTGTAGACTGTCCGGCAGCCTGATAAAACCACCCTCCCCATCTTAAATGCTCTGATACTCCTTTGCACATGCTGACCATTGACGGTGGCCTGCGGGCGTGCATGCGGTCATTCCGCATGACCAAGAGAGACATGATCGACAGAATATCAGGAGAATGGAGGGTGGACAGAGGGGAGTGAGTTTGGGGTGGATGGGTTTTGTCTGAAATTCATGAATAGGGTGTCCAGCGCGCTTGATCCACGCCATTCATGCCGACAGAGTAATCCTGTGGGCTATATGTTCATATCTAACCCCCCCCCCCCCCTCCCCCCCCCCTTCCCCTTTAATTTGTTTTTTAATATTTGCCAGGTCATTATTGTAATGACGAAGGAATTGTGAGCCCGCACTTGCTTTTCCCCCTATCCCCCTCCCCTGCCCCCGCATCCCTCCGCCCACTCCCCCATCCCCGCCTACTTATTTTTCAGCATAGCATGTAGTCAAATGGAATACTGCATCCCAGTGAAGGTTGTTCTGCACCATTCTTAGCTGCTGTCAGCATTCAAAGGGATACTGACAATGCTAGGATTGAAATGTAGTGCTGTCTGGACTCTTGACACATTTTGACCACCTTGGGTGGATCCTCTGGCATAGGCTCGGAGACTTTCCCGGAATTTCTTTGCGGTGATTTAGGCGTTTCAGCAGCTTGTTTTCTTGCAGCGGTTTCTTTCTCGTTTTGCATTTATACCTTTCACTGGCTTTTTGGGGGGATGCCGTTGGATTCTGTTTTCGAACCCCTGGTGGTGAGAATACAAAAGAATTGGAGGCTGTGATGTATCTCCTGTTGATGCCGAGGGAATAATGACACGGTCAGCCGTGTCTCGCTGTTGAGCGCGATTGAGCAGGTGAAAAAAGGTCCCTGGCAGGCGAGATGAAGGGTTCTGTTCTGAAGGGTGGACCCAGATGGTTCCTGTACGTTGTTAGTGAAAGATGGTTCTGTAGTTAGAACCTGACGTCCCTTTTTTTCATTCCCGTTTTTCTCTCTCGCCCCCACCCACCCTCCCCTCTGTGTGTGTGAGAGTTTTGCTTTTTTTTTTTTTTTTTTTGTTTTGTGGGGTGTTCTTGGCCAAGTCATTGTGATGCCGGAAGAAGAACTGTGGACCTGCACTTCTCCCCCCCCCCCCCCCCCCCCCCCCCCTCCCCCCCACCCCCCCCCAACTAATTTGTTATACACACGCGCACACACACGCAAGCGTGCACGCACACGCACACACACACACACACACACACACGCACACGCACACACACACACGCACACACACACACTCTCTCTAACACACACACTCTCTCTCACACACACACACACACACACACACACACACACACAACATATACATACACACACACACACACACACACACACACACACACACACACACACACACACACACACAACCGCGCGGAAGAGACAGACGGACGGACGGATATAATCATGATTAAACGTCCCCTTATTTTAGGGGACATGAACAATAATACTTAAAACCCTAATTTGATTTTGGAAGAAGGGATGAAAGCTGAATGGTAAAGGATGCTGCAGGGAAGAATTCTTTGGCAGGGCGCTGTGCACAAATGTTAGGATTTAGCACCATCTTCCTTTTCCAGTCTGTGAAGGTAACACATTCATCGTCCGACAATTCCTTGTGGAATACCAGACAGGAAAAGGAAATCTTTCCCAGATTCCTCTCTCTCTCTCTCTCTCGGTCTCCTCTCTCTCTCTCTCTGTCTCTCTCTCTCTCTCTCTCTCTCTCTCTCTCTCTCTCTGTAAATAAATATATATGTATATAAATATAATGTATAAACCTTGTGTGTAAATAAATATATATATATAATATATATACATTGTGTGTTGTTGTTGTAGCGATGGTAGTAGTATTGGTAGCAGTAGTGCTGATTTGGTTTACAGCACTTTCTTCTTATTTCAGATTCTCCTGATCACTTGCCACCTGGCGGGCCGTTAGGTGTTCATTGTTCCCCATGAGATGGTAAGTGATTTCATGAGTGGACTAACTTAAGGGAAGGCCTACTGACGACTTTGTCACCTTAGGGACCAAAATCGTCGCCAAATGGGGCATAACACTTGGTGGTTGTTCACAACATAGGACTCGATGATTCCCATTTGCTGTTGGTTAAGGATTTGCGTGTTTTTTTTTTCGTCCAGAGTTAAACGCTCTCAAACCTCCACATTCTTTTTTTAAGAATGTTCCAGGTCTTTGTCATATCGATGGAGAGGGGGGGGGGGGTTTGCTTGTACTTGTTTCTTTCACTTGCTTATTTGATCAGTCGTTAAAAAGATCGTTAGCTAGACGGCTATTGATGTATGAATAGATGGGTTAAAAGGAGAGGGGGGGGAGAGAAGAGACCTGATGTACAGGTTGGTAAACGATTCAAGAAAGACGAGAAATGTCTGTCTTTAATCAGCTGCAAAATGTGGTCACTTCCAAATGTTTTCCTCAAGAAATTCTGTCTTGTGGCATAACTTGATGTAACGAAGTCTGTAGGTTTGGAAAACTTTGACTGTGTGTACTGCATGAAAACAACATGTGTGATATGTACTGGATCTGCATCAAGTAAAGTCACCACGCTAAACGTACAGCAATTGAGGACCTCCTCTGGTCGATTTGCTGAAATAGTCCTTGGAATCTTGAGGATTATCAGAGATTTTAGAGAGACTTTATGGCGAAAACAGGAGGTCGAGATTAGATTAATTACTTTGAACAAAATACGTCGCTTTAGAGACTTATCGACACGTTTTTATACAGTACAGATAATTTGTTAATTTGTTAATTCCAGCTGAGGCAATTAAAGAAGTGTTGGCTTTCATTGCCAAAAACGTCTCACACGGCACCGTTTTCTCTATTGGTTGGGATGCTTTTCAAAATACGACAAAATCCCACTCCGTTGTCAGTTGTGTGCATTTAAATGTATCGTGTTTCTTTGATTCGCCGACAGATATTACGATTTTTCAAACGAGTGATGAGGGTATGTGCACAAACTAGACAGATGAAAAGGTTTGTGTCGACTGTCGAAGACACCACAACCAACCATACCCGACTCTCGTGACAAGAGAGTCATTAAGAGTGCAAGTCGTAGACTGAGCCACCAAGATGCGTTAAACACTGCGTTTGTTTGAAAGCAGATCGTTGAAAATTATGGGCTTTTCTTGTTTTCTTTCTTGCTTTTATATTTGGGCCGTATGTCATGATATATGCACATTTTTCTTCGCAGTCTTTAAGCTCATCTCCCGCGTCCACACTCCCAATCCTCTCTCTCTGTGTAAAGATTGAATAAGGTTTTATCTTGCCTTTGAGTAAAATCTCGCTAAAAAAAATTCTCCGAATCGGCATTTTAGTGTGCATTGTGGATCAATCGCGTTCCTAAAGCATCATTCTACCTTTGACAAAAAAAAAAGACGTAAAGTCCCACGTGACTGGCCGTGCGGTCGCGTCATTGACAGTGTATGAGAAGCGAAGAAATTTAAGAGAATGCATCGATCGACCTTTTCTGTACGTCCCCCTAAATCGGAAACTGTCGGCCATTTTCCGGTCTCCCGTGGCGTGCCGGTCTGCCTTACACTAAAAGCATTCTATGTACGAGGACAACTAGCTGTTTATTCAGTGTGGGTTTTTTCCCCCAGCATCCTGTTTTGTCTTCTCTGTATTTTTTTTTAAACCCCATTCATAATCTTAAGTTATTTCAATGCTCGATTTCAGGCTGTTTGTGTAAGATGCATTACCGTAAATCCTCTTTATCTCTGTGTCCGTGTTTTCTGTCTATCTGCTCTGTGTGTGTGTGTGTGTGTGTGTGTGTGTGGTGTGTGTGTTTTCCATTTCACTTTCTGATGTCTCTCGGTGACGTTCCCTCGCTGCCCATTCCAGCCATTTCATGCATTGATTCATTGTCTCTCGTCCTGTCACAGGGCCTGCACTGGCAGTCTACACTCCCTGTGGTGGTCAGCTGGAGTGTGGACGATGACGCGTCGAGCTTTGAGGGCCTGAACAAAGGGGCGTAACCGTATGGCTGCTCCATCTTGACAGGTGATGACTTCTAGGATTCTTAAACAGAATATAGGTCTAAGCTCAGCAAAAGTGTGCGTAATAGAGAGAGAGAAGAGAGAGAGAGTGTGTGTGTGTGTGTGTGTGGGTGTGTGTGTGTGTGTGTGTGTGTGAATTAGCTTTTTAGTTATCACACGGATTTTTTTTTATAAAGAGCATGATTTCTGTTTGTAGTCATCCACAGCCTGATTCCTTCCCTGGCACAAACGGGAAACTAAACTCACATTTTGATTCGCATGTTTCTGTGTGTGTGTGTGTGTGTGCGTGCGTGCGTGCGCGTGCTTGCGTGTGCGCGCGCGCTTGCATGTGAGCGTGTGTTCGTAATGTGAGCTCTGTTAGCACGTGCATATTCTAGCAGTAGATGTCAGCACTTTTATTTACAATGTTTTGTGTGCCTGCTTCTGTCCACTGTGAACATGTATATCTTTCTCAGCCAGGTTCACGTTAGAGATCGTTTACTGTATGTGACACTGGCCCTGCGCCTTTTGTCCTGGAATGGACCAAACTCCCCACTGTTCAGTTTTTCGCTTCAGTTTCTCCCACCAGTGTTCAGTGCTGCCTGCTCTGATCCAACACAAGCATAACGCCACCTGCCGAGCAGTGTACTGATACAGCCACTGTGGGTCCCATCTTGATGGCACCATCTTCCACCGACACCCCAGGAACTTTAGTGTAGTGTAGATTGCTCGCCATACACAGAACTCTGGTTTACAGACCGAACCAAAAGATTACCATTTAGACTGCCAGAAAAAGAAAGGCAACGATGGGAACAAATGCACGGGCGACAGTCGACCCACGTTCTTGAGAGTTTTTACCATTTCAGCGCGAGTCATCACCAGGCCACTTTTCCACCAGTTCAGCGACTAGTCACAGAGCGGGAGTGACTGTGTCGTCCCGTGGAGTGGGAAACTGTTGCCTCCGACAATGCTGTGGTTCATCACAGGTGGGGACCAGGAAGGGATCTCAAAGCGGATTTCACCGTCAAGGGTTTTACAGCATCACTCGTGTCAATGTCAAAATCACTCAAGCCATGAAATGTTAACAGCGCGTTTTTTCAAGTTTTTGGTGAAAAGTCTACGCCTTGGCGTACAAAATGGTCACAATGCAGATTTTAGAGACATGTAGATAACTATGTATGTATGTATGTTTTTCCTCAATTCTTACAAGCTTTTTTTTTATCAGTTAGTCTTGAAGTAGAGAGATTTTTTTTTCTTTAAAGTGTAAGCATCATGGCAAATGCCAAAATGATTGCTGTGTTAATTGCGAAGTTATCGACTAGCATAGATTTTCATCTAATAGCCTGAACCAGAGATGTTAAAAGCTGAAAAAAGCAAGTGTATCATGCCAAACTCCAAAATGATTGTATGAAATTGTGAAGTTCTCGACTGGCATACATTTCCATCTAATCGCAGTGCAGTGCATTTTGGACGATTTAAACAGTTCTTTGAAAATGTATTAGGTCATATTTTCCTTCCCAAATGCAGACCAGTCAGTGGGAAAAAACTACAGATTGTCAGTGATTTTAATATCTCAACACAAGTGAAGTTTCAAAAGTTGTGTCAGAGCCTGAGTATTTTCCGCGATTTCCGGTATTTTCCAGTCTGAGAACCCGAGTATTTGCCGCCTTTTTCCCGGTATTTTCCTGTCCGGCTCTGTTCATTAAGTTCTGAAACAAAAGACGTGTGTTTAGCAAGCGGATCTAAGGGATTCACTGTCGCCTGCTTCGTGCGGTGCTAATGCCGAGGTTTGTGTGTGTGTGTGTGTGTGTGTGTGTGTGTGTGTGTGGTCTTTTCCAGAGGGCGCTTTCTGACAGTGGCTGTGTTCTTCGGGTATGTGAGGAGTGTGATTTCTAGGTAGTCGTAGGTATGTTTTCCCCCGAGAGATATTTGAATTCTTCAGTCCGTCATGGAATGGTGAGGGATCCTCTCTGAGCAGGAATCGTGGTGTGCAGGGCCTTCCTTCGTTGTATCTGTCAATGGGGCACAGCAGGGGTTGTTCGGAAAACTTTGACGCCAGGTTGGATGGTGGTTGTTAGGACAGGAGGTTTCGTCAAGAGTGGTGGTACTGGTCAGTTTAGCTGCTTGTAGGTTTATACTGTAGTCTAATACATCGTGCAGTTCTGACAAGCCGGAAGATATCCAGGACGCTGTGGTGCTGAACTTCTCTGTGAATGTGGAACTCGTTAAGTAGAGTCAGAGACATGTGTAAATAAACGTGTCTCTGGCCTGGTATCCACATCAAGTGGTATGGATAAATCCATGTGTTTTTTCCAAAGCAGTCTGTTGCGTGGTGCAACGCCTTGATAGGACCCTATTTGGGGTGCTTGTCGGGGTGGAACCACAGGTGACGGATCTGTGGTGTATGGAACACAAGGCCACTGGCCTTGCTGCCCCATTTCACGGCTGCTCTGGTTTCCAGTGTCGGCTATCTGTGGAACAAAGGTACAGAACAGTGGCACCAGAGGAGATGCATCAGGAAAGGTCTGTAGTTCTTGAAGCGTTCCCATGTGTACTCCTGAGTATCCCTTGTGGCACAGAGAGGCTGACATGGCGATCAGATCGACGTACGGCATAGGTAGGATGTCCTGTGGGACTGCCGTCTGTGTGGTTGTGCTTTTCCGCCACAAGTCCAGGTGTCTCATTCATACAGATCCTTCAGCATCGCCCCTGTGTATCCTCCGCCTGTATCAGTAACTGTATGTTGTATTTGATCAGTTTATGAGGTGGAACGACGGAAAGGTCTGACCGGAAGAAGTTATGTGGCGATGATATTTATTTAGAGAACTGATATCCTTTACTGATAATTCATTTGTCAAGTTGAGGCTTATAGCGTCATCAGCGTTGCTAGTCGTCTTTGGCTGTGTTCTGTTGATGGATACATGTGGAAGGGCCGCTGTGCATCCTGGGAGCAGTTTTCTAAGAATCTGCATCATTTGATAACAGACCGTAAGGTAAGAACTGGAAGCGTCGGTAATCGGCCATCGGCTGAGGATCACACTTGTCATGTGTCCGGGAATGCAGTCATTGGGAACAAGAACTGTAACAATTGCTGTTGTTGTTCTTGCTGTTTTCGGGGTTAGCTTTGTGTCGAAGCTTGGTCCATTCATTGAGACGATGTATGTGACAGTGATCCCTTAGGTATGCATTCTGAATACATTCCCTTTTTTAAAACATCTTCGAGGGATTTGGGTAACGCAATGTCTGAAGATTACGTTGGAAAATACTCAGGTCGTGACATGGGCGCACTTTGGAATAAAAGGTCCAACGATGGAAGTTTTTATCTTGATGTTATACTTTCTGGTCTGCCATTTGTGGACGAAGCAAATGCCTGCATGAACTCGGAGAAGTACAGCTGACGTGCCAAGAACGCATGTAACGAGATGTACAAGGGTTCACGCTGCCAAGAAAGCATGAAGAAGCTCTGCGACCAGTAATGTGCTGTAGCCTGGCGTGTGAAATGATCATATCCTCGAAAACAATTAGCAGTGCAGGTCACATTCTGTGTGTTTACGTAATGAATATGTACAAAAGTCGCAAAAGAATGTGTGGAAAATATAGTGGCCTTAAACATTTCTAAAGCTATTACATGCGTGAATAGTTCAGAACGACTTTGCAAAAAAGCAAACATACATATATACGTAGCTCTGCGTGTAAGGTAAAAAGCTTGCGTGGTGTTGATTTTCTTTTTTCGGGCGTTGTCTACATGCGTGAATAGTTCAGACTTTGCAAAAAGCAAACATACATGTATACGTAGCTCTGCGTGTCAAGGTAAAAAGCTTGCGTGGTGTTGATTTCTTTTTTTTTTGTCGGCGTTGTCTACATGCGTGAATAGTTCAGACTTTGCAAAAAGCAAACTACATGTATACGTAGCTCTGCGTTCAAGGTAAAAAGCTTGCGTGGTGTTGATTTCTTTTTTTCGGGCGTTGTCTACATGCGTGAATAGTTCAGACTTTGCAAAAAGCAAACATACATGGTATACGTAGCTCTGCGTGTCAAGGTAAAAAGCTTGCGTGGTGTTGATTTCTTTTTTTCGGGCGTTGTCTCGGCTTCCTTGTCCCCTCTGTGGCAGCATTGCCAAGGCGTTCCTTCTGGCTCCCCCTGCCACAATGTAACAAACCATATTTTTGGGTCCTGTCTCGGCCTCGGTACCAGCAATCCTTGGGGAGCGATCAGAATCGTGCTGTCCTGAGGCACTCCTCCAGAGGAGACGCAGCACTCTCACGGTTTTACTTGATGGCGTCAGGGCAGCCAGTTGTTTTAAACCCGAAATCGCACAATGCCAACTTTTAAGCCTCCGACTGACGGCAGCCATGGAGTTCGGTGAGTTCCGCGCCACCTTTCGGAGAGCACTACCCGCATTTATCCGCAATAGTCTCCCTGATGTGGACGACGGTTATGTGAAGTCGCAACGGACATACACACAGAGAACGCTAGAACTGAAGTCTCCACGAAAGCAGGGCATACAGCGCCACACTGAATTTCATACCTTTTTTTACACGAAGATTTTTGAGGATGAGGATGAGCTGTGGAGTCACATTGCGGTTTGAGACGATAAGACAGGCCTGAACTCTTACACTTCCTGCCACGGTTATCACAGTATAGACCATGTTTAAGAGAGAGGAGTACGTACAAACGATTTTTATTTACAGTGAGTAACAGAATAAGTAGATTTTTTATCAACCAGACCTCTGGCCAGGAAAGAAAAAAGAAAATGCAAAATTTTACATCGCAAGTACATACAATGGAATAAAACAAGATTTTGTACGAGTGAGAAAAACGGTGGTGAGGGAGCAGTGACGGGGGAAGAAGAACAGGGAAGGGAGGGGATCGAGCAGGCACGGGGGGTGGGGGTGGACAGGAAGATGAAACATTGAATGGATGTTTTATTCATTTTTAAATCGTTTTCGTCAGCGAGTCCATAGCCAGCCTCCGGAATAAGGAATGCACAATTTGTATAGAATGTTGGGGAAGGGAATTATATGTCATGTGAACATCGATGAGAAAGGTAAATGTGTTCTCTGTAACTAGATGCAAGTATGTCATGCATGACGAGTCCTTCAGTATACTAAAGTTTGGTCTCTAGTGGAAGGATACCTTCTTGTCTACAACTGGTTACCACTAAGGTTTATCAGGTTATTTAACGACTGATTTGACTACTTAGTGGTTCACGTAGATTATTCCTGTTCCGTTACAGAGTTATAGGCATAGTCAGTATTTAAGTGGATAGAGAAATGTTTTTACTGGTGTGATTATTTAGACGTTTTTCTGAGCTGTTCCTACTTTTATGGCAAGGTTTATGGACAAAATTTCTGAATGTTTCGACCAGGACAGGTTATTGCTGACTGTTCTTCCTAACACTTCATTAATGGAACATTGAATGAAAGATAATGCAAACAATCGTGTAGGTAAGCAGTTTCGGGAAATTAATGTCGATTTCCTTCATATTAACAAGTACATGTTATACATTAATTTTCTATCTGTGCCAGTGTATGATACTGATTTCTCTCCAAAATACCTTTGAATGTTACGATTGTGTATGCGTTGCTTTTCATGTGAAAATTGGGATCCATGACGCTGGAGACGGCCTCACAAGAAAATCGAAGACGACCGTGCAGGAAAGGACTGCAGAGAGAGAGCGCCATGAGGCAAGCGACTGACGAGAGGGGAGATAACACTCAGAGACCACATAGACAGCAGAAGACGGTGCAACCACAGGTGAGATTTTGTACGCAGACTGTCGTTTTTCTACTAACTAGAAAGGAAAGAAAAGCTTGGATTGATGTGTTACCGAGTTGAAGTATTGCTAAACACTTGAATGGCTGTATCAATATTCCCGATATTCTTCGGTACACGATTCTCCGTACATAAATGGGCATTGTTTTGTGCATTTTTGCCTGGCACTTGTACGGTGTGAAGGATTTATTTTCAAAAATTCAGTTGTCTGTCTGCAAATGTAGATTAAATGCAAGTTACTTTATGCTTTAAGTGCGTTCATTTTTACTCCAACTGGAACAAGCATTGTTTATTTGAGTGGGTCAGATTTCCACACGGAAAGTCAATTATTACAGGAAAATACGGTTGACATTAACAGGACCAAGGACCTCCTGCATAACAGCAGTGGAAAACGGGGACCAGGACAACTAAACTCTCGAATGCAGATAAGTACAAGAGTTTGTGGGTTGTGTTTGTAGTGTAGTAGTTTTTAACTCTCTTAATCGCTACTCGTTCTGGGGTTTTTTTTTTTTTTTTTTTTTTCTTTCTTTCTTTTATCCTTCACTTTGCCGGTGTGGTCTTCCTCTTCTTTCTGATTCGAGTGAACTGTCATGGAGCTTAGACTGTTGTTGTATAGAGTTAGTAGCTGGTGTCGGTTTTTTAATTTATTTATTATTAATTATGAATATCATACATTTATAAAGCGCTTGTCCATGGTTGGAAATCAAACTCTAACGCTTAACAATCCACGCTGCTTTACAAGGGGCTGCTTACTTAAGGTAAAAGGCTAAATCGTTTCATTTTGAGTGTCAGTCAGTGTAAATATCAGTCACCGACACTAACACCGATGTCTGATTTTTACGGAGGATGTATGCTGCTTGGATACTTGTCACTCACATGGAACGTCAAACTGGCCGCCTTTCCGAAAGCTGGTGATTGGATTTTACATGTGCGCAAAAATCTTATGCGTTCGTTCATACACAGAACCCCGGTTTATAGTCTCATTCAAATGACTTTAAGGGAATTAGTTAAAACGATTAACTCGGAGGGAGAAATTTTGCCAGTACCAAAACGGGCCGCCTGAGGTTCCAAACCACCTCGCCACCCCAGCAATCGCCAGGATAAGAAGTCCATCACTCGACCAGTGGAGCTGTTCCGGCAGAACTGAGCTATTCTGGCAGACAAGTTTTGTGTCCTTTTTAGCTTAGGACTCGACGTCATCTTCATTCACAGGATTTGGTGTTCTCGCTTTCAGATTTAGTATGCCTTCATTCAGATTTTTTGTGTGTGTGTGTTCTTTTTGTCAGCATTGTCTTTTCCATTTACAGGTTGCACTGATTTATGTTTGTTTTTTTGTAAGGGGATGACAGTTGGAGAAGAGGGAAGAGGCGTAGGAGACGGGGACGCGCGCGCGAGTGGAACACATCTTCCCATCAACACCAATTCGTTGGTTTTCCGCTTTCTTTTCATTTCAAATCATAGTTGAATCAACGGACTAATCTGCACCGAACCGATCTCTTGGGGACATAAATGATGATCATAACGATGAGGTATTATTTAAAATACATATACTGAAAAACATTATCATTTCAAAAGAGGAATAGTTTCATTAAAGGCATTCAACAAAGGTTCAAGTAGGGAAGAAGATCAAACATTTAAGGCACAAATTCAAAAGTAATCAAGACAAATGTCCAATGTTCATGATAAAAATTGTGAAATCGTACCTTGAAACAATAGGTCTCGGCTTCACAAGAATATCTGAATATGGTCCCCGCAGCACATACACTATCAAATTATGGTGCAAGAATTACAGCAAAAATAACCAAAAGGTCTCCCCGTTGCGAGCAGCAGAAGGTAAAAGTGTGTCTTGCAAACCAACACAACTTCATAATCGTAGCATTAGTAAATGGGTTCTCCATTGCAAGCGGCAGGAGTTGGTCAAACGCATGGATCATAACGATACAACAGATAACAGTGTTATCAAGAAACATACACAAACACACAAAAAGGGGACTCCCATTTTAAACAGCATAGTTATGGACAATGAATTAAATCAAATTGAACATCAGTTTTCAGTAGCAAGGCATTACTTGGGCCGTACAGCAGTTTAAACAATTGTACGGAAAAATAGCAAAAACTATTTGGAAACCACCAGTCATCTGCGGAGTGTCCACATATTTGGCCAGATTCAAAAAGGACATTGCAATCAACCGGCCAAGTAAACGAATTTCCTTTCCTCCGTAGATCCGCTACACCCACTTCAGGATGGTGCATGCTACATGATACGGCTCCTCACATTTCGCCTGTTACACCCGAGCCAACAATAGCTGTCGCTTGTCAGCCCTGCAATGGACCACACGAACAAATGAACGCTCACAAACTAACCGACGCAACAAATAATGCAAACAGGCCGGACAATGCCTACTTGCACACAAATAACCACATGAATGGCTCAAACAACCGAGCAGCATTTAAGTATCTAACTGCCTAATCATGCGGCCAAATAACTGCGCGGACCATTCTGGTCACTCAAATAATAGCAGTTGAATAAAAAGGTTAAGAACAACCGTTTGTAGCTTGTTAGCAACCCAGACAAACGAGAAATCATCAGAAAACCACCATTAGTAACAGCATCTTAAATCATTTAAACAGGCTGCCGTGAAGTTTGGTCACAGTAACTAATCCTGTCCCATCTCACCAGCCAACAAGGGCAACGTTCATAAGCCAGTTTGTCTAATGTTCGAGCACAAGGAACCTGCAGGGGTGCGCGTTAAACTTCATCCACTGATCACTGTAAAAGACTGAAATGGTCTGTAATTTGTTTTCTGGAATCGATTTGTTGAATACTTATAATATGTCATCATACTGAATTCTCGATTGCAGAGTTACGTGTATAATGACGGTGGAAATTTAGTATACAATCTGAGTTAATGAAAAAAATTGAGTTGAAAAATAAAATGCAAGAACGTAGAACTTTAATCTTCCATCCACTAGTATCGTGTTATCTTCTTTCTATAAGGCTCAGTGTCTCTTCTACCCCCAGGTGTTTTGTGTCGTCTTTCAATGAGCTTTGCTGTGTCTTTTCAACCAACAGGGTTTCCTGTTCTCTCTTCTCTAAGGTTTGGTGACTCATCCGCCCCACCCACCTCCTGTTAAGGTTTCGTGTCCTCTTTTCAGAAAGGTTCGGTGCATCTCTCATCCTCCCCTCCCTCCCTCACCCCCCCCCCCCCCCCCCCCCCCTCCACCCCCCCCCCCCCCCCCCCCCCCCCCATCCAAGGTTGTTTATTCTTTCCATAGGGTTTGATTATCTTCCCCGACACGCTACCCCACTTCCCCAGGCTTTCCTCTTCTACAAGGTTCAGTGTCATCCCCCTGTCCCCTCTCACCAGGGTTTCGGAGTTTTTTCTCAACAAGGGTCTCGTCTCCCCCCCGTCCTTCCCCCCCCCCCCCCCCCCACACACACACCTCACACATCTCCCCTTTCCACTGAACAGGGTTTCGCGTCTTTTTTCTGTAAGATTCGGGGTCTCTTCCCTGTCGTATTTTTTTTTCCGGTTTCCTGTTCTTTTTTCTAGATGGTTCAATGTTTCTTCCCCCCACCCCCCCCCCTCCCCCCCCCCAACCTGGTTTTGTGTCCTCGTTCAAAAAGATCTGGTGTTTCCTTCCTCCACAGGGTTTCGTGGCCTCTTTCTAGAAGGTTCATTTTATCTCACTCCGAACCCCCTCCCCCCAACTCTGTCTTTCCATACCTGTTTTTTGAGTTCTCTCAGTAGGTCCGTTGTCTCTTTTCGCCCTGCAGGGTTTTTGTGTTCTGGTTTGGTGTACTCTTTTAAACAGGTTGGATGTCTCTTTTTCCACCACGGGGATTTATGTCCCCGCCCTATAAGGTTTAGTGTCTTGTCAACACACTCTTTCTCCCCCTCCCCCCCTCCCCCCCCCCCCCCCTCCCCCTCCCAGTTTTTCATTGGTTTCTTTCTATAAAAATCAATATCTCTCTGTACCCCCCCCCCCCCTGCCAGGCAGTATTGTATACCCTTTATGTAAGGTTCAGTGTCTTTTTTTACCCTCGTGCGCACGCACACACGCACGCATTACACACACACACACACACACCACACACACACACACACACCACACACATATATGCACAACATATGCACACACACACACCACACACACACACACAGTTTCGTGTTTTTCTTTCTATAAGGTTCATAGTCTCTCTCCTCCTCCCCTCTTCACCCAGAATTTCTGCGTTCTGTCTATAAGAATTTGGTGTCCCCCCCCCCCCCCCACACACACACACGTACGTACACCTCAAGGTTTCGTGTCCTCTTTCCACGATATTGGTATCTATCCTGCAAATCCCACATCTTGGGCCACTAACAGTTTTGTGTCTCCTTTCTAAAATCATCGATGTTTCTCTTCTTCCACTCGCCCACCCCCTCTCTGGTTTCGTGTCCTCGTTAGATAAGGTTTTACGTTCTCTTCACCCCCACCCCCCCACCCCCGGGGACCCCCTCCTCCTGTGATTTCAGAACTTTTTTCTACACGAGTCGTCTCCACCACACCCCCACCCCCACCTCCACCTCCCCTGCAGGGTTTTCGTATCCTCTCTCTCCTAAAGGTTGGTGTCTTTTTCGTCCCTCCGCACAGGGTTTCATGTCCTGGTTCTGTAAGGTTTGATGTCCGGGTCCCCCCACCCCACCCCCACCCTTTCCAATCCAGGGTTTGGTGTATTATATTTCTACAAGGGTGGGAGTCTCTCAACTCCTTCCATTGGCTTCCTGAGGGTTTCGTTCCTCCTCCTGTAAGATTTCGGTTTATCTTCCACTCCCTCCCCACCCCCCCTCTGGTTTTCGTGTCCCCATCCTGCAAGGCTCGGTGTCTCTTCCCCTCACCCCCCACCACCAGGGTTTTAGAAATGAACATTTTCAACAAAGGTTATCTCCCTCCTTTCCATCTCCTTGCCCCCCCCCCCCCCCCCACCCCCCCACCCCTCCCCTGCACAAAGAACAGAACAGGATTTCATTTTTTTAACAAGGTTCGATATCTTTCTTTCCGACACGCAGGGTTTTATGTTCCAATTTTCTGTTAGGTTCAGTGTCTGCCCTTTTCTCCCACTTCCTATGGTTTTTATGTACTCTGTGTAAATTTTATTACCCCCCCCCCCCCCCCCCTCGGTTCGTTTTCACTTTTAATAGTTTCAGTGTATCTTGCCACTTCTCTCCCCCCCCCCCCCTTTCTGGGTTTTCATGTCATTCCATAAAGCTTCAGTCTGTTTCATAAATATATGGGTTTTATTTCCACTTTCTACAGGGTTCAGTGCGTTTCTTTTACCTCGTGCAGCATTTGTGGCGTGTTCCTGTTAAATTTCGTATCGTGGTCTCTCTGATATCCATAGGGCTTAGTGTCCTCTTTCCTGTAAGATTTCACGTCTCTTTCTCTCCATCCCCCACCCCCTACCCCGCACCCGCCACAGACCTTAATATCCTCTTTCCTGCAAGGTTTGAATCTCTTCACCTCACTTCCCCCACCACCGCCACACAGCCATTGGTGTCTTCTTTTCTGTAAGGTTCTGCGTATTTTCATCTCCTCCCACCTCGCCACAGACCTTTTATTATTACCTCTTTCTGTAAGGGTTTTGCTGTCCTCTCACCATTCCCCACCCCCCCATCCCCCCCAGCCCTGACGTCGTCTTTCTGTAAGGTTTGCTGTCTTTTCATCTCCTACCCCACCATGCCACAGCCCTTAATATCATTCTGTAAGGTTCACTTCCCACCACCCCTCCCACCCCCACTCTGCCACAGCCTTGGTGTCTTCTTCTTTCTGTACATTTTGCTGTCTTCATTTCATCCCACCCCCACCCCCACCACAGGACCGTAATATCGTCATTCTGTAAGGTTGATGTCTCTTCAATTCACTTCCCCCCCCCCATCCACTCCCGCCCCACCCATCCACAGCCCCTTAGCGTCGTCTTTTCTCTGTAGGTTTGCTGTCTTTCTATCCCCCTTCTACCACCCACCATGCCACAGCCCTTAGTATTATTCTGTCAGGTTGATGTCTCTTCTTCATCCCCCTTCCCAATTCCACACCCACCCTGCCACAGCCCCTTAGTGTCTTCTTTCTGTAAGGTTTGCCATCTTTTCTAACCCCTACCCCACCCCCGCCCAGCCATTATTATCTCTTGCTGTAAGGTTTGCTGGTCTCTTCACTCCCCAACCCCCACCCCAACTTGAACCCTGCCACAGCCCTTAACATCTATCTGTGATGTTTGCCGTCTTTTTTTATCCCCCCACCCCACCTCGCCACAGCCCTTATTATCCTCTTTCCATAATGTTTCCATCTCTTCATCCACCACACCTCACCCCAACCTGTCAGAGCCTTGCAGAAAGAGGTTTGCTCTCTCTCCATCCTCACCCCTCCCCCAGCCTACCAGTCCTCTTTCCCATGTAAGGTTTGGTGTCTCTTCATCATCCGCCGCCCACACCACCCGCTTGCTGTCGTGTTCCTATCTTTCTGTAAGGTTTGTGTCTCTCCATTCACATCGCCGCCCACACATCCCCTTGCTGTATGTTCCTATCTTTCGGTAAAGGTTTGGTGTCACTTCATTATTGCTGGCCACCCCCCCCTTGCCATAGGCCTATGTTCCTATCTTTCTGTAAGGTTTGGTATCTCTTCATCGCCTCCCCCCCCCCCCCCCCCCCACCCCAGCCCTTCGTTTCTTCTTTCAGTAAGGTTTCGTATCTCTTCATCCCCACAAGCCCTTATTCTTCTTCTGTAAGGTTTGGTATCTCTCATCCCCCCCCCCCCCCCAGCCCTTATTGTCTTTCAGTCAAGGTCTGGTGTCTCTTCATCTCCTCCCCCCCCCCCCCCCGGCCCCTTAGTTCCTCTTTCTGTGACGTTTGGTATCTCATCCTCCGACACCCACACCCACTAGCTCTTAGCGTCTTTTTTCGGTAAGGGTTAGTGTCTCTCCATCCACACCCCCCCCCCCCCCCCCAAGCCTTTTCATGTCTTTCTGTAAGGCTTGCTGTCTCTTAACCCCCACCCCACCCCTCTGCCCTTTGTATCTTTCTGTAAGGTTTGCTGTCTCTTCATCTACCCCCACCCCCCCCCCCCTAGCCCTTTAGTGTCCTCTCTTTCTGTGAGGTTTGGTATCTCTTCATCACCCCCACCCCACCCCCAGCCCTTAGTGTTTTTTTATCTGTAAGGTTGGTATCCCTCCCGCCTCCATCCCCCCCCCCCCCTCCAGCTCTTGGTTTGGTCTTCTTTTCTGTAAGCTTTGGTGTCCTTCTGTCTTCACTCACTCCATCCCCCAAGCCCTTAGTGGTGTCCTTCTTTCTGTAAAGTTTGGTATCCCTTCTTCCCCCACCCCCCTCCAGCCTCTTGGTTGTTCTTCTTTCTGTAAGGTTGTGGTCGTTTCTTTCATTTCCCACTTCCCAAAGCGTTTAGGTTTCTTCTCTTTGTGAGGTTTGGCGTCATCCCCCCCCCCCCCCAGCTCTTGTGTCTTCTTTTTTGTGAGGTTTGCGTCTCCTCTCCCCCCCCCCCCCCCCCCCCCCCCCCCCCCCCCCCCCCCCCCCCCCCCCCCCCAGGCCTTATAACCTTACAAGAAAGAACTCTGCGTTTCTCTTCGTCCTCGTCTCTCCACTACCTGCCACATGACATACCCGTCCTCTTTCTGTTTGGTTTGGTGTCTCTTGATCCTCTTCATCCCACCCATCCCCTGCAACACGACAATTGTCTTCATCATCGCTCCCCCCCCCACCCGCCAGGTTGCCCCCACCCCACAATCCCTCCCGTTGCACAGGCCCGCTGTTCTCATCTTTCTGTAGAGGCTTTGGTTGTCTCTTCATCCCCTCTTCATCCTCCCCCCAAAGGCCCTTGTGTCTTCCTCTCTAAGGTTTTTTATCTAGTCTCATCCATCCCCCCCCCCAGCCCCTAGTGTCTTCCTTTAAGTTTTTTTTGGTTTCTCCTTCATCCGCATCCCCCACCCCCCCCCCCCCCTCCTCCTCCCCAAGCGCTTAGTGTCTTCTCTCTGTGAGGTTTGGTGTCCCTTCATCCACCACCACCCCCACCCCCTCTCAAGCCCCTTAGTGTCTTCTTTCTGTGAGGTTTGGTGTCTCTTCATCATCCCCCACCCCCCCCGACCCGCAGCCCTTATTCTCTTCTTTCTGTAGGGTTAGACCATCTTTTAATACTCCCTACCCCACCCCACACAGTCCTCCAGAAACCTTCCAGAAAGAGGGCTGCTTTCTCTTCATCCCCCGCCCCCCACCCCAAGCCTTTGTGTCTTCTTTCTTTAAGGTGTGGTATCTCTCATCACCCACACCCTCTTGTTCCCCCGCCTACCCCCCCCAAGCCCTTAGGTGTCTTCTTTCTATAAGGTCTGGTGTCTCTTCCCATGTTCCTAACCCCAAGCTCTTAGTGGTCTATTTTCGCGGCTGTAGATATGATGTCTCTGCAACCCCCACAACCCACCCACCCCCATCCCCTTCATCTGTCTTCTTTTTTGTACGGCTCGGTGGTCTCTTGATCCCTCTTCAACCCCATCCCCTGCAACCAGACCTGTTTGCTCCTACTTTCTGTAAGGGTTTAGTGTCTTTTCATCATCCCCCCCCCCCCCCCCCCCCCCTCCCCATTTCCCACACACACTTTTAGCCCACAGTCCCAAGTTCTCATCTTTCTTGTAGGTTTTCATAACTCTTTCAGTTTCTTCCCCCCCCCCCCCCCTCCCATAACCACCCCCACCCCCCCAGTCCCTTGAGGGTCTTCTTTCTGGAAGGTTAGGTGTCGCTTTCTCTTTCATCACCCACCCCACCAAGCCCTGTATTATCTCCCATCCTTCTAGTAAAAATATTGGTATCTCTCCACCCCCGCGCCCCACCCCTCCTCCCCGCCCTTAGTGTCTTTTCGTTGCGGTCTGATGTCTTTTCCAGCCACCATGCCCCTACCCCCAAAAACCCTTAGTGTCCTCTTTTCTGTTCAGCTTGGGTGTCCTTTTCATCCACCACCACTCCCCAGTCCCTTAGTGTCTTCCTGCTCTAGGGTTTTGGTGTCTCTTCACACACCCCCCCAAGAAAAAAAAAACAAAAACCCATAGTTCTTCTTTCTGTAAGTTTTGGTCTCTTTTCCTCCTTCCTCCCCCTCCCCCCCCCTCCCCCCAACCCTTATTTTCTTGCTTTTGCTTTGAGGTTTGGTGTCTCTTCATC